>VZUI01096300.1:0-65299 GCA_013401135.1 Cettia cetti | reverse complement strand
AAAACAGGAGTACAGACGAAAGAATGTGTGGGAGTCAGGTTGTTTCTCAAACAAACTCCGCGCGTCTTCTCTCCCTGGTTCACTCTCAGAATCAGTCTTAAAGATACAGAAACTCAATATACAGCACAAACAGAATCGACGATTGGGGATACAAACATCATAAAGTCACCCTAGGACACTTTGACACAAAGAAATGTCTTACCCTTACTCCCTTTTTCTCCCTATTGTTTAGGAACTGTTTTGAAGTGCAGTAAATTGACTAAATATGGCTTGGTCTCCGTGTTACTACTATCCAGCTTGGGACAGTTGTTCTTGGAGCTGATGCCAGAATCCTTGAACATAAATTTGGGAAGTCTGGTATTTGATGAGAGCTTGTGTGTGGGATGCAGACATTCTGCTGTTTTGCCGAAGAACTGAAGTAACCTTGCAGAGTGTGGCTTTAAGTCCTCTGCACTGTTTCAGGCACGTTTTAGAATTGGAATACAGTTAGGCTGTAGTCTGTGAAGAGCTGAGTGCCATTTCACTTGTAAGCTTTGCCTGAAGAATGCCAGCATTCAATATAAGCTGCTTGTTGAGATCTTTTAAATGTAAGTAGCATGCATTTACTGTAGCATACTATCAGCACACTGTTGTTCAGGTATTCATAGGATTTGTATTGCGTGTTTGTTGCACTGAAAAGGCTTGATTTGCACAGTTATGGTATAATACTGCTCTTTTGGTCTTTGAAATTAAATGTCTAGGCTAAGCTAAACCCAGCCTTGGTCTGAAGGGGTGCAATCATTCAGGCAACACAATTTTTTGATGTAGTAGAATTCATTGTGTTTAGAATTCATCATAGCTGTGATACAATGAATCCTAAATAATGAAATATCAAGCAAATTTCTCTCTATGGGTAAATGTTTAATTTGCTAGTGTTGGTGAAGGGAGGGTTCTCTCACTGTTCATGATGCTAGCAGCTGTAATGGAGAAACCCATATGAAATGCATTGTGAAAGGATGTGCCTGGAAAGGCAATGATACTTCTTTCCAGTACTTGTCTATGCTCAGAAACGTGACTGCTGCAGTATGGCCTTATTCTATTCACTCTTTCTTGATGTGCCTGTATGCTTCCTTACAGCCAATTATTAGAACTTTCTTAATATCTTAATTTCTTTCAAATGCTGCTGCTACTTCTTCTGCCCTGCCCCCCTCCCCCATCCCATGTGTGCATATGTGTTTTGTTTTGGTGGGGTTTTTTTCTTTTTTTTTTTAAGGTTGGTTTTAGCCACTGAGTGTATGTTTACTAAAAGCAAGAGTCCTATGCTTTTTGGAGTATGTGTATGTATGTGCTTATATATTTGTGTGCATATGTTAACGTGTATATGTATCTGTAAATGTTTACATACACATATATAAAACCTCATATTCCTAAGAATATTACCTTACCAGCAAAGAGAAACTTGTGACGCTTGCTGTACCTCAGCACGTAAATTGCATAATATGCTTTGAACACTTGAGCATCTGGTAAATGCAAGGAATAGTCCATTAAAATGGGCCCAGTCATTTTAGGTTTTGTTGTTCTGGGCAGGAACTAGTGAAATTCAGACCTGTTGAGAAAAGGGAATTAGAGTTTGGATCAGTTATGCCTGGGGATCCATTTCTGTTGTTGGGATGTAGCTGGTGTGCCTTTTAGGAGCAACGTATGCAATGAGCAGTTTGAAGTTCTCCTGAGAAGGAAGATGGAGAACCTTCTTTCTGCATCTGAGCACAAAGGAATGCTTTGTTTGCTCCCAGCATCAGCAACATCACCAAATGTGATCTCATTTCAGAGTGCTTGTTTCTATCCATTTTTGTTATCGTAATCAGCTTTACTAAGTAGTGAAGAAGCGAAGGTAATAACTCAGTCTAATCCATGCAAGTACTGCATGCATACTTTTAGAATATTTCTGGATGCTGAGGAGGAGTGAGTCATAATCAGAAATTACAGTCTGGCCAGTAGTAGTTGCTTGTGAGTTTGAAGTTAATCTGCTTTTCTTAAGTCTCCAGGGCTGCTGATATGACTAAGATTCAGAGGTTACATTAGGAACAATTTGATCTTACTATCTGTGCTATCTAAATGGTAACCCTTCTGGTATATGTGAAGCTTTAAAGGTAAGTGTCAGGATATTCAGCCCATGATGTTTAACCAGATATATGGTATCATGAGCTGATAGAACGCACAGATCAGATAACACTGCTGTAATTAACTAATCTTTCAGGAATGGGTGAAAACTAAATGTTTAGTTTAGTTTAGTTTTGTTTTGAAGTATGTAAATACTTTTACAGATACAGACTTGAGTTTGGCCAGATCTCTTATAGAAAGCTGATAAAAAATAAAATGAGTGGACAATCCACCTACTCTTTTAATGTTTTGGTCTTTTTCATTTTAGTTTGCAAGTATGCCTGCCACAGGAAATGTGAAGAAAAGGTAAGCTTGTCTTTTTGGCCTCCCTTCTTGCGGTTGATCTACATGTATTCAAAGCTGAGACAACAAAATCTGTATGAACTTATGAAGAATATGACGCCTAGCTGGGGTATTGTTCTTGTAATTAATTAAAAAATATTTGTAAAAAAATCCCAATATAGTTGAAAGATTTGCACCAGTGGTTGAGTTTCTCATTCTTCCCACTGGAGGAGATGTTTTAAGTTGAAAACATCAAGTCACATGGGTGAAATACAAACTACACAGTTCTGCCAGAAAAGGAAAAAAAAAATCTGAATGAATAAGGTATACATTCTGTTATGATCCAGTTTAAACCCAGAAAGGCAAAGAACACTAAGTCTCTGTATAAACTGGGAAGAACTTGGAAGGTTCAAAATATACCCAAAAACGAGATTAAAACCAAACAAGGTTAGATGTTGTTGCCAAAAAATTGATATATTTTATTTAATAGTAGAAGAGACAAAGAAAGAGAGAAAGATAGAAAAACAAGCTTTCCCCGGGTGACAGGCCCCTCAGCTGAGCTGCTCTGCACATCAGAGGATGGGCGGTCACCGCGCCTCTCACCAAAGGCCTTTCCAACACCCCTCAGTGTAAGGGTCTGTGAGAGCCTGGCAGCTGATAGCCCTAGGGCTGTGGTCTCCTCCCTGAAGGTGCTAAGCTTGTGCTTTGTGAATGTCCCCAGTTCCTGAGTTTTATCTTATCTTCATCAGGGAATGGTCCAGAGCCTCATTCCAAAGGCCTGTTCAGGGTATGTTGGTATTCTGTGCAGCTTTTGTAATAGAGTTCTAAAAGTCCTTCATGAAAATGTTTAAGTCAAAAACTATAATATTTCAATCTCTGACACATGCACATCTGTATATCAGCCCTCATGCGTGTGTGTATACACACACCTATACAAATACTTAAAATTTGTACAGCAGCAGAGATTTAAAGGCAAGCTTTTCAAATTGGATTATAAAATGTATGAGCATGTTATTAATTTTCAATGATTAGTATAGATTCCCCCAGTTCAGTTTCATTACTAGATTTTTGTTACTTAAGAAAATCTTGAAGTTCCTTTCACATGAGATATCAGTAGTTCCATGGTCTCATGTGACTTACTGTTCCCATTTCTAGATTAGTGTAAATCAGAGACACTTACAGATTCAGTCTAAATCTAGCAGTCTTGGAGGGCTTTATTTTGCTGGAAGCACTTTTGTGGGGCAATATTCCCTTCTTTTGACTTAAACTTTTGAATTAGTACTTCCTATCTATTAAGACCACATATTTTATGTTCTCTTCTGGAGACCAAAGATGTAGACCGAACATCTGTGTTGATGTTTGCAAGCATTTGTTTGGTTCAGTGCATCCAAGGTATATAGCTAAATTCATGAGAAGAATCCTTGCTTTGTGAAGGACTTAGAGATTTTTCAGGACATTTTGGGAAATTCTAGTAAATATAAGTGTCAGTTGGCTGAACATCTCCCATTTCGAGTAAAGATGGTACATGGGCCTTTGAGAATTGCTGTGTTGTGTGGCATGCTGGGTAAATGCAGAATTCTGGATTTTTTACTGAGATAAGATGATAAAATACACAGTGGTAATTAAATTTTTAAGTAAGGTATTACCTTTTAAAGGGTTTCATCACCTATGCATGTTCAATAATTAGTAATAATACTAAAGTAATGGTGGTCTATTGGTAGAAGTCAAACAGTTTAGTAGAAAAATTTGGTTAGACCAGATGACATAATTGATCCCTCTTTGCCCAGTAGCTTCTGTTCCCCAAATATTACTTGCAGTATGGAATTCTGCCAGTTGTAAAGGAAGGAATCTGGTTTGTTGATAACATTGGTAGCCCACAGATTTACTTGGGTAGGTGCTACATAGAACTAGAGTTTTCAGAAATGATGATATTTAAATTATTCTGGAAATTGGTGTGATTCTTTAAATTTGTTTTGGAGATGAATAATTTTGTGTGTGTGCCTTATGTTTAAAACAGGAAACTCTTACATCAGCTCTCAGCCATTTGGGTGTTGACTATTGAAAAGAATAGTATATGGAGTCCCAAAAGTATATAATAGCCTAACATCAAGGTACTGACTGGCATGTTTTATAATTTTAGAATAACTGCATGAAATTATTAGCATTAGTTATTGAATATTTAAAAAAAAAAGGAAATAATACCAAATTCAACAATCAGTTATTTCTTACAAGAGGCTTATTTTCTGATTTTCAGAGAAGTAGTCAGTCAGCACATAGCTTAAATTCAGAATTTTTCTATGAGTCCTTTTTTTTTTTTTTTTTTTTTTTTTTCCTGACTACTCTCTAAGACTCATGACTTCTACACCCATCAGTGTATGTAGTTTCAGGTAGTTGGTGTGTAGTATAAGACCCAGCTGGTACGTTTTCCTGGTTTAAAGGCCAGGTGTCAAAGAAGGTGGCAACCTCCCTTGGAATGGAAAATGCAACCCTCTCCCCTCCAAATTGTTATAGGTTTGAACTGACAGGGCTTTCAGACAAAGATATGGGGAAAAGAATAACAGCTCTTTACTAGTATATCTATCCATATATGTATATATGTATGTATGTGCAAAAAGGTGAACAAACAGAAGCAGGAACCCAGTGACAGTCTTCTCTCGGCTGCAGGCACTTTGCCCTTTGGTGTAGTTATGGTCACAGCCAGCAGGGGCGCTGCTGGCTCCTGGCCAGGCAGGGCAGGTGCGATGATTCCCCTGCGGCTGCAGGGGGCGCTATGGCCTGAGCCCAGATGCCTCTCTCTCCACGTGGGTAATGGTGGGCAGGCTGGTGGGAGAGATAGATAAACGGCTGCCTTTACATCCTCACAGGGCAGCAGATCATGGTGGAATGGCAGAGGCAAGCACACCCCCAGGGTGGCAAAAAAAAATGTAACAGAAAACTCTTCAGCCTTAGCAGGTGGTGGGGGAGGGGTGGTCCCTTGGAAGGGGAGTGTTAGATTAGAGTGTAGCAAAAGCTGAGGCAGGAGCAGAAAGCAGTGAGGCTTGGTGGTGGCAGCTGCATTTCTCTGTAGCAGCTGCCCCAGGCAGCCAGGAGATGTGCTCCTCCCTCAGGGAGGGGCGAGGCATCCCTGGTTTTGCCCCTGAGGCACCTGAGTAGATGCTGAAAGTCCTTTCCAGTGCAGTATGATGTTACCAAGGTCCCAATTCACCAGTGGTCTTGTGAGCAGAGGCTCACCCATGGTAAAGAAGAAGCAGAGCTGTGCTGGACTCCATGGTGGCAGTGAGTTCTTTCCATGGTAGCAGGAACTCAACCATTCCCCTCTTATCCTGAGAGCAAGAGAGAGAAGCTAAACCCAGCTCTTCACCCTCCAGCCAAAATCTTGCTGTTATCTTTGCCCTTCCCAAGAGAAAGCTCTTCAGCTATGGAAGTGCAGCCAGCTGCACCCCTCCCCCTCCTCCTTGGCTACATCTTTTGTCTCTCTTAAGTACTGGCCATTATCATCTCTTAGGCAACAAAAGGGACAAAATTCTCTGAGGGAAAAGAAAAAAAGGAAAAAATCCTAACCTCCAACATACATGTATAACTCTGAGGTTGGGGTTTTTTTTGTTGCTGCTTTTCATTAAAAATAAAAACAAATAATCTGTTTGCAGGGGGAAAAGATAGTGAGATGTTATTAGTGAGTAAAAGAAACAAAACAATTTCTGCTTTGTTCACCACCAAAATATGGATGAGTTACTTTTTCATAATGGATGTGAACTTTCCACTAGAAATCTTAGGATAATTTAGAATGCTTTTAGCAAGTTTTGTTTTGTTTGGTTTGGTTGTTATTTTATCCTCCCATGACCTATCCTGTTCTGCATGATTTGGGGAAGAATCTCTTTATTGGTCCAGTTTTTTGCTGACTAGCTCTGATCATTTTTGTATAGATGCAAGAAATCTCACACAAACTTGCCCTGTAACTTTTTTTTAAGAAATAGAAAGACATCCTTTAGACTTTAAAAGTGTGATCAAAGAACCTAAGAATGATGCATTTTACATAGGTGCTGGTTAGAATGCTCCCTTAGATCACATTATGTAGCTCATGGGACATTTGTTTCTGGGAAATGGGAATTAAGTAGCTTACAATAATATACCTCTCTTCCTCAGTTTCTGTTACAAAAAGTTGTTTGCCCGTACTTATGTTGTACTCCTAGCTTCTACTAAGGAGGCATTGCCTGCATATCCATTATTATAGCTAAAGGCAATAGCAACATCTTGAAGGGTGCTCCGAACATCAACAGTGGCTGTAATTGGGTAGCAGGCAAAATGTACTGGGCTCCAGTGATGTATAGTCTTTTGCACCATTGCTGTGTCATACTAGATAGCTTTTGCTGTGCTGCTTTTATTTATTATGTTGCTTTAGCTGGGTATTTTGATGAAGCATGCATACCGATAGAAACTGGTTGAATTCCTTCTTGTAGTATTGCATCTGAAAAAGCTGGAGCCACCCCAACCCGATGCTGCAACTGTCTTGGTTTGAAAGACAAGTGCCTGCCAAGGAAGGTGGGAGCCTCCCTTGGAATGGAAAATATGATCCCCATCCGTCCAAATTATTATAACATTGAAATTACGTGCCTTTCAGGCAAATATATGGGAAAAGGAATAACAGAATATGTCTATATTTATAGAATATAAATATTAGAATAGAATATAGATACTAGAATATATATACACACATATGCATTTATATACACAAAAATATATACACATATACATATAACAATGCAAACAAAGAACAACAGCAGCAACAACAAACTCAGAAAAAAATCCCTGAAACCCAATGACAGCCTGCTCTCGGCTGCAGGCACTTTCCCCTTTGGTGCAGTTCCAGTCACAGCCGGCAGGGGCGCTGGTGGCTCCCAGCCAGGCAGGGCAGGTGCTATGATTTCCCCGTGGCTGCAGGGGGCGCTGTGACGAAAGCTCAGCTGCCTCCTCTACATGGGTAATGACAGCTCAGCCAGTGGGAGAGATAGATAAGGGGCTTTCTTTATAATCTCACAGGGGGGCAGCTGGTCCAGGTACCCCTCTGGATGGTGAAATGGGCTGTAGCAGGAACCTCAGAGCAGCAGGCTGGAACAGCAGAGGCAGGCATACCCAGGGTGGCAAACAAAATGTAGCAAATTCCAAAGATAGCAGAAGCCACAGAGTGTCCCTGCAGACACAGGGCGTGTGATTAAAGTGTAGCAAAAAAAAAAAAAAAGAAGCCCAAAGCAATGGCAGAAAACAGTGGGGCTAGGCAGTGGCAGCCGGGCTCCCACGAACAGAGGAGAGATGCTCCCTCTGGAGGTGGGAGGAGTCAGGGTCCCAGGTTTTCCCCTGAAGCACCCAAATAGATGGTGAGGGTCTGTAGGAATATACAAGACAGAGAGCAAGACAGACTTAATTAACATAGCTAGTTTGGTAACTGAAATGCCCTGGCATGAGCAAACAGTGCTTTGAAGATTGCATGAGATTGAGATTAGGTCTGCTAACTGGATAAGAAAATGGGATTTGGTATGTTTACAGGAAACAGGAGATGGGATCAAACTTCTCCAAACAAGAGTGTTTGTAAAATGCATGAGTTTGACTATAACATGTATAATCCAATCATTGTAGTAAAAATTATTAACTAACTTGAAATGGTATATAAGCTTCTGGAAAATCTGAGTAAATTCGAATTCTGATCACTGAATCAGTCTTCCCATCTCTCCATCAATCGTCAATAAGGGTCCTTTCCAGTGCTATTGGATATTGAAAAGGTCCCAGTTCAACGGCTGCTCTTAAGAGCAAAGGCTCATCCACGGTAAAGGGAGCTGTGCAGGACAGAACTCCACGGTGGCAGTGAATTCTCCCTACAGCAACAGTCCCACACTAAGACCATGACCATCTCCCCTGTAATCCAAAGAGAAAACTGCCCAGTTAAGAGATGGTAGCAAACTTCATCCTTCCCCGTCCACATCTTTTTTGTCTTAAGTGTTGTAGTTAGTTGCCATCTCTTAGGCAAGACATAGGAGAAAATTCCCTGAGAGAAAAAAATAAAAAAAATAAAAAAAATTCTAGCCTCCAACAGCAGGGAGTTGCCTAAAAGGCTTTATGGAAGATTGAAAACTGAATGATAGACATCATGAATAACCACAGTTTGTTAGAAACTGAATGACAGTATTATCCGTTATGAACATTGAGCTTTATCCCAGCAGTTCTGACTTTTTTTTATCAGCAAGCTGAAATGTCTGAGCTTTGTTAGAATTTGCTTTTAGTACTTTTGTGTGATAAAACAGCATTTAATAGTATTTTACTAATAATTATTTCTAAAGGTCTTGTTCTGTGTAGCTGAAAAAAGCATTTAAAATACTTCGTACAGTTAAAGCATAATAAAGCAAATTCATTCTTAGTCTGGGAGAGTTAATTTTGATGATAAAATATGTATTTAATGTCATTCTGTACCATTTTATTGCATTATCTCTTCTGAATAGGTGGAAAACTGAAGATATATTTGGAATGTAAATGTTTATGACTTTATTTTAATGTGTTTTGAGAGAAGGGAAGTTTTTTAAAATTACAAGAGAGCTATTAAATTCAGTATTATGATATATGAAAGTCAGAAATAATGCTGTAAAATTCAAGTGTTTCCATGTCAACCTCCAACAAAATGCTCTCAATCTCAAAAATGGGCAAATTGCAGCCTCACAGAGGGGACCATGTCTTTTACACGTAAAAATATGGCATTTTCCCTCTTTTTGTGGGAAAGTGGAAGGGTTCATTCACAACTCTTTGGGGTAGTTTAGTCTCCTTTGACTTGCTAAGCAGCATATTCCGGAAGTATTTGCAAATATTTTCTATAAACTTCCTGCTGGAGATGTCACTGCCTCTGGCATGACTCTTGCAGACCTGTAACTGAAATCAAGCCTGTGCTAAATTGCTGTATGCATTTTAGTATTGCCTGATGCAAAGGGTTATTTTTCCTTCTTATGATTTAATACATTTAAGCATTAAATTTCTCTTAGGGAGATGCAAATAGTCATCCTGTATATCGATGGTTTTCAACTGTAGGGAGATAATGCAAAAAACCAAAATGACCCCCAAACTAATTTTTGATTTTTGCTTTTTTACCATCAAGTTTGACATGTGTCTTCTGCCTTCATATCTTTCTATGATGTTGAGTAGAAAAGACTGACATTGCTGCCTTCTGGTGCCCTTCTCTACCACATTCCTTTCTTCCCTGTAATATGTATTAAAAAAACCAAAACCAAACCACACTTCTCCCCCATTTTAACCTATGATTATTGTTTAAATATTGCTTTCATCTTATCTTTCATTCTTTTATTTGATGCGCATAGATCTGTCCCAGGTCTTAGATGTACACCAGATGTGGTGAAATCTGTGGGCTGAGCAGTGATATCTGCAGTTTGGTGTGGCAAAACTCCTGTCTCCTCACCCTAAAACTTCTGATACTGTTGACTGAAGTGCCACTCATGACCATAGGAAGCATAATGCCTGTAGCTCTTACCACTATTACTCAGATGTTGGAAGCAGACTGAAACCCTGAGAAACCAGACCTATACTTATGTTTATAGGTCCAGAATTCTGAGATACAGCCAGTCTGGTACACTATTTGTTTCCATTCAAGAAAATTCAATCCATGCTGGTAGTTTGTTCTTTTGGGAGAGGAAAATGTTGGCAGAACAAAGAACCCCTCTGCTTCCTGGCCCACTCCCTGTCTGGTAATGTTGCAAGTTTGCAAATTAAGAATGTTTTCTCATGGAGATTGTACCAAAATATGTACACATGGAATCCTTAAAGGATAGCATAGTTTTGTGAGTAATCTATCTCTCATAAAGCTTGGAGAGGTCAGATTGGATACAAAGAAAGGAGAAGTTAAGTCTCAAACAGAAATATACAATTGTCAAAATTAGGATTTTTTGGTTTTAGCTGAAGAAGGAGCCAAAGGAGACATTTTGAGCAAATATACTATATTTTTGCACTTATTCAACTACATTCAACCTACTTTATAAAGCTCTTTCATCTGTTACCCAGAGTAAAATAGGTGGGGCACTAGCTGGCATTTACAGTTCAGGTTGGCAAATTAAACCACAATGCAGAGGGCTAGTGCAAAGTCCAGTAAAATCTAGTTTTAAGATCTTGGCTTCTGCTGCCTGGTTTAACCACTGTTGGCAACACCCAAATTCTGACTTTCTCTTCCTTTGCTTCCCAACTAATTTGGAACAAATCCCACGATTTGAAAAAGGAAGGGACTTAATCTCTGTAATCTCTGTTTACTAGTTTACAGTTATCAAGGGAAACTCATCAATTTTTGCTTCTAAGTACCTTCTTTTTCATTAGAGGATTTAAAAAAAGCTTTTTCCCAAATAACCTATGTAACAAGTGTCTTTGCCTTGTATGTCTTCTTCGTAGAATTGAAGAACTTTCATGATGTAGGTCAGGACTGTGAAATGAAATGAAATACAACAAAATGAAATACCACAGCATGGAAGAAAGCTAGCATTTGTCATGAGCGTTTTGGAGGGTAGGTTAGAAAAGGGGAACAATAACTGACAGGCATTCCAGAAGAAGAAACAGAAGAAGAACTAAGCAAAAAAATATTTTTTTCCGAGGCTTAAGTCCAAAGGTGTAAATTGGAGTACATAGGTGTGTGTTTTTTGTAAAAAAAGAAAAAAAAAAAAAGTAAGGAAAAAAGTGTGTGTGTATAAATGTGTGTCTGTGTGTATATATATCTATAAATTCATATTAAATACGTCCATGAGTTTACTATATAGGCTTCTGACAGTCATCTATGTAACATTCAATGTAACATTCAGAAAATCTCTTAACATGACTAGAATTTCATGCTATTTGCAGGATGTGAGCGACTTCATTTTGCTGGTCTTTTCACCCTTTCTTCTCAATTTCGTAGCATAAGTAGTGAACTAGGGTAAACAGATTTTTTGGTAGGTTACTTTATAGGTGAAAGTTCTTCCCCCTGCACATAGTTTTTGCTACACATAACCTGTGGCAAGCATGCCAGAATTTCTTACTTGATAAAACCGTAGGTTGAAAAAAAGTGATTCATTATAGCTATGTGGTTAAATTGCTTTTGCAAAAGCAATATATTAGTGTTTGAGATTTGGACTTTGAAATGCACCTTTGGTAATAACTGGCTCATTGTTTGAAGATGGTCCTTCCTCTGACAAATCACATATTTCTTGCAGAAAGAGAATAAAAAGGAAGGAAAATAAAAATGAAATATGCATCTAGAAGTAAAAAAAAAAATCATTGAAATGTAACTATTGGTTATCCAATGTACTGTTGTGTGTTGGGGGGGCGTTATTGTGTTGCTGTTAAGAGCAAGCAGGGACAGATGCTATTTCCCTAGTGCCAGATATCCTGCCATTTGTTGACTTTTGTTTGTTTGTTTGTTTGCCTTGTCATTTATCTCATGTTAGTCAGCTACTCATTAACTGATGTGACTGATGTAACAGTCATATGAAGAAAAATTACCTGCTCATTCATTGGAATCAGAATTTTTTAATCTTTTTTTCGTCAATATGGGACTTTTTTCAAACTAAGGCTCAATGCAGGAAATATCACACCAGGAAAATGTTTTCATATTAACTGTGTATGCAAGAACAGGTAATTTGTCTTTAAAATAGGTGCTTGATTATTTGTGACTAGACTAACAATGTACCTTTATGTCTATGTGCTGGCACTGAAGAGGTAACTATTTCTGAAAGTAGGCAAAGCGTTCATACATTCTTGATATTGCTTGTTAATATGTACAGAAGCTAAATCCACCTTGGTGTGGCACTATGAAAGATTACACTAATGCATATGCAGTACATTTCTTACAAGAATAAAGAAACTATTGAAAGCTGACATACCAGGTTATTGTAGATGTCTTTAAGATTAGCTGTATCTTTAGTAGGTGGACCAGAAAAGTCTCTCTGAAGTTTGTTGTTTTGTGCAGTTAGTACAGTGTGTAATTTTTTAAACCAATGACTGAGACCTTTATACTTGGTTTTCTATCTTTGCATTGTCACTGGATTTAAGTCTTGCTGTTTTGCTTTTTAGCTCTATACTTTTCCTCTAAAGCTTATTTTTTAGTATGTCCCAGACCTTTGAAAATTAGGAAAAACAGTTGGAGCCACTCATATATTCTCAACCTAGATTGTTTGGATGTCATAATATCCTCTGTTATCTGTTAACAGGTTAAAAAAACTTGCTTTTAGCCTGTGTCTGGATTAACAGTAGAAGAATTTGCTTCAGTTGCTCATGAGAACTGAAGTTGGGATATGCAAGATCTTCACTATTTTGCTTCATCTGGGAAGAAATCTGCTATCTGTATATGGAGTTAGAAGAAAAAAAAGTCAGTGCATCTTGGGTGGCTCATTGAGTTTTGTAGCTCAAAACCAGCAGCAGAACATCAAAGTCTTTGACATGGGTCTTGATTTCTGTAAAAAGGAAGTGCAGAAGACAAGAACCAGAAGAAGATGAATTTTTTTTTGTGAAGTCAGTTTGCTATATATAGCTGTTTAAGGTATGGAGGAGCTTGGGGAATAAAAAAATCAAGTGTTATTTTTAGTGTTAGCTCTCACCTTCTCATAGTCCAGAGTTCCCTGAATAAGATGCCACAAATCTGCAGAGATTTGCAATTCTCTTCTGAAGTTCTTGTCCACTGGATGTCTCTAGTGTTCTTGTGTCAGAAAAGGGATTTTTCTTAGGCATTGAGTCAGCTGTAATTAGCAAGCACATTGCAGCAGTCCTGTGTTTTAGTTAGCCAAAGGGGTAAGGATATGCTTGATTCCTCAAGAGTTTTGATCACGAGATAGAAGGGAGAGAGAACAGAGATTATATTTATGTATGTCAGTGATGATGATTTTATTCCCCAGTGGTTCCAGCTATTAATAACATGAGCATGCAATGTTAGGCCATCTCTTCCACTGTACCACTCAGCCAGCCTGCCAACTCCTTTGGTGTTTCACTAATTCTTTCTTCCTAGTATATGCAGGAAAGTAATTGTAATTTCATGTTTATCTACTTTAGCCTTAGGTGTTGCTAATGAGAACACTAACAAAACCAGGTTTTAAGTAGAAGGTTATCAATAGGGCAACTGAGGATAGTCTTTCCTCCCTAGATGCAGCTGTTTGCTGTTGGTGGTGGTGGTACAGGATGCATATGGCTTTGATTCTTTCAGTTGGGCACTGCTCTGCTTGGTGGTTTGTCACTTTGGCTTGAAAGGAGAGTTGGTGGTTGTAATTCAAGGTGGCATATGAGGTTTTACATGTTATGTCAGGCAAGAGGACACCAAGGCAGATCATGTTCTTGCTTCCAGTAATAGGCATGCTATTATCGTGGCTTAGTTAACATCTTCCATGTATATAAGTATGGGTGTTTGGTTGGATAGAGTAGTGAATCATGAGTGGCAATCACAAAATGAGCTGCAGAGATGTGGCATATTAAAACCTCTGACTTGTAAGCCCACTGAGGAGTCAGAGGGGAGAGGAGACAAACTATGAGAGTTCAGTCTGTCCCGTTTTCTTTAGGGGCTGTCTAGGGAGCATGAGCGAGGTGGGAGTTGAAGAAACAATGTGCTACTTCTCTTTTTTTTCTTTTTATAAGTAATTTATGATTTAAGAAACATTGAGAATTGGAGATAGATGTTTTTCATAACCATTTGTGGAGGCAAATGCTGTCTCTTCCATGCTAGTGGTTAAAAGCTGTTCCTAAGTGTTTAAGCTGGAGTGAGCTGTCCTTCTGTAGTCAAGTACACAGCCTGTGCTATGTACAGAACTTATGTTTCTTTTTTCCTTGCAGCTTGCTCTGTAGCATGGGCTGCATCTTCTTTTTATTATTCTAAGGATTACAAAGGACATGAGGCATGAGGCTCCATCTGCTCAGTAACCCACTCTGTGTACCATGAATTGAGTCATCATAGGACTCAGCTGCTGTTCTGAAAGAAAACTCACACCTTTGTTGGCCAGGTGTTGCTGCAGAGTTTCTGGGTCTACTTTGCTGGCTAAGAGGCAAATCTGTCCTGGAGAGCCATAATTTTGAAGGTGAACATGTTAAATGAAACAGTTTTCACTGGGGTTAACATCAAGGTACTTGTTAAAGTGAGCATGCATGATGACTACTACTGAAGCTCAGCTAAGTGGTGTAAATGGATGAACTTACAGTCTTAAGACTGTATGTGTGAGATTTGAGGGTGCCTGCTATATGAGATTGTAGAAATAATCTCACACTTGGTTTCCGCTAGGTCATCATGTAATCCAAGTTAGTCATGCTTTTCCTGGCTTTCTGTGTAATTTGGTTTCTGAATATCAAAATAAGGTTTGGGTTTGTTTTTGTTTTTGTTTTGGTTTTTTTGTGTGTGTGATGTGTACAGACTATGTTCTTCATAGGAAGTGTTTTTAATTTGGAGACAAATCTCTGAAGATACGTGAGTCCACAGAATATCTATTCTGCTTGCCCTGCTAAACTCGTGACCCAAAGTCAGTTCCAGAACAAGGGTAAAGTGTTGAGTAATGCTGAAGTTCTAGGTTTCTTGAAAAGCAGAATACTTACTCATTAACTAAAACTAAGGTGATGCTTAAAGAATGTTATAAAGGACAGAGGAAGGGAGAAAACCCTTCATGTTTCCCTGCATATGTAACGGTGAGGGTGCATTACCCTGCTGCAGCCTGCTTCAGTGATTTAGAATATGTAAGCAGGACACTGAGTTTGCATTGAGCTAGTGCTAACTTTTGAGGGAGCTGAAAGTAGACAGTACAGCTGAGAGCAGCAGTGGATGCTCAGATTCTGCACCTGATCTGGTTGGTGCCTCTTTGACTGGACAGAGTCAATGCAGCTCAAACAATGCAGCTGGGGCATCTCCAAAGGTAGTATCTTTTTTTTTCTTTATTTTGTCATAATTTTTTATTCCAGGTCTTGACACCCTGTTATTTTCCAAGCAGCTATGAGCTGGTTAGTATTTTTGGTACTACTGATATCCATCAGGTTTTATTAAGTTATAGGTTAGATTATTTTTTTTATAACCTCTTATAATTTCAGTACTCTGCTATCACTTTTCCTCTCTGAAGGCTTGGCAAGTCAAGGGTCTGAAGCTTGTTACTGTGTCCTGTCCCATGCAGGAATCCGCTTGTTTTATGCTTTTATTTGTGTGTTTTAATTTTTTAAAAAATCACTTAGTAATTATTTGTCTCAACATAATGATGTCTCATGTCAGTTTGGAAGTACAAGTAGTGTAAGATTTGTTTAGGACTTGTTATTTTTTGCTGCTGGTGGAACCCATACTTGGTCAGGATATGGAAACCTTGAGCCTTTTGTGGCTTGCATGACTCTATTTGGTTGTTTTAGCTCCAAGGGTAATATGAGCGATGTCTGGAATATGGATTGTAACTGTTACTTATTGAACCAACACTGACAGCTGCTAGTGTCATTACTAGGACTTATCAGCCAACAGCTGATGTGCAAGTGTCAGCCAAGAACACTGTATATTGTAGGTAAGTGGTACAACCATTGGCAATTATGAATCCTACATCTCACTTCTGTATTGCCGTGTGAATTGACTAAGTCACTTTGTACATTTTTGTGTCTTGACTTCCTTGCTGGAAAAATAGAGGTAATGGTACTTACCTATCATGAACCACAGAAGTCAAAAGGTGCTTTAAAAATTGTCCTGTAAAGCAAAGCTGGGAAACCTAAATCAGTATTATGATTACTAATCATAATACCTAATCTGGTACTATGAGGAATGTATCAACTCATCAGAGGTCTCTCCTAGGTTTGATCCAGTAATTTTATTAGTTAACCCATGTCAGAGTCTGAGGATCTTGTATAACATCACTGCTAAAATTATAAATAGAAAAGAAACCCTTTCTTTTGTTTGTAGCTCACAGTATTAGAGACATACTGGCAACTGCAGTTGCCTTCTTTTGTGTTGTGCACACAGCCCAAGTATTGATTCTGAAATGGAAAACTGGTTATTGTAGTTCAGAAAAAAATTTAAGCATACAGCAACCTGTGGGATATGTTACTAGTCATTATTAATTCTGATTGAACTTGATTTATGTGAACTTGGTTTATGTGTACATGGTACAATGCTAATAACGTAGTCCCAACTGACTCTGTGACCTGCCATCAGGTAAACAGTGCAGATGGCAAAAGTGGCCTAACCTGTCTTAGTTTACTAGCAGGAATGTAAACAGAGGTGTATTCAGTCACCAAATAAAACATTTGCCAATTTGGGCAGAAGGAGTGGAATTCTGTTTAAATTTCTTGCAGGGATATCTGTAGGTGAAATATTTTCATGACACAGTATACAATATGTTTTATTGCTGAGAGTGAGATTGAATTGTGTGGTTTGCTTTTGGTGTGAAATGTGGTGATATTTTTATATTGGGAGTCTTTGTTCAGCGCAAGTAAATTTTATCCATTTAATGAAGAGTTCTGTTGTTCTGAAGGAGGAATATCTGTGATGATGCTAGCTGTAAGCAGTTTCTTTTGCAACTGTTTTGAGTGTAAAGTTTTGACAAGATCAAGAACAAGTAGTTGAGCGGTTTAGATATTAGGGATGGCATTAAAATTAAACAAAACTTTGTAGCATCATAGTTTGCTGCTGAACCATGGATTTAACCCCATTCACACCAGCCAAGGAATTCCAGCCTCTTAGTTTTCACATGAATAAACAATACGTATGGCTTCTTTAAATCAGTGTTGCATCTATTTAGTCAATGTAAAGGTTGCCTATATTGTGCTCCTTAAACTGGCTTATAGCAAGAACTGTAGTTAGACTCTCAGTGACGTATTTCTTGGAAGACTATTGAAACCTGATGAAATTCACAGGTGTTCTTTTTCTTCAAAATGTGTTTTATTGAGTATTTTCTTTTTTCTGTTACCAAAGGGGCCCATCCCATTTCTCATGAGCCATATGTTTTGCAGCTTTCTTATGACATCAGGAACCTCATATGCCAATTCAGTGCAGCTGTTTGGAATTTCAGGTGCTAAAATATAAAGCAGTTCTTGTATTCTAACACTACTTACTTTATGTCGTCATGCACATTCCTCAGAAAGTGAGATGTTGTTAGTCCAGCTCAGTTAATTCAATTCACATGTTTAGCAAAGATGACTTATTCTGTTGCACTGAATTTTATTTCATGAAGAGACAATGGACTTTTTTTGGGAATGGCCTTTCATTGCAGAGCATAACCCAAAAACATTTTTAAAAAAGGACAAAAAAGTGGCATGGTCACTGTGCTTGCTTGTTTGTTTTTGCCTGAGACCTGAGTGAGCTTATATAGTACTTCTAAAATTAGATAAAAATCAAATATGGTAGGTTTGTTTAAAGGGCCTTTACTGGAATTATTGGATCTTATTTTGAAAGATTGCTAGTTACTCAGTTGACAGTATTTCTTAAATTGATATTTTTAATTTAAAAAAATACTGACAACTTTTGTCTAGTGCTGTCAAAATAAGAAAAGGTTTAGGCCCTAATCATAAAGCTCTGAATACTTTTTTTTTCATCTATTAGTTAAAAAAGATAAAAAGATAAAAATTAAAAGGAAAGCCAATGGAAGGTTATTATTTTTGGGATAATTTTAGATTCCAGGAAATAGTCTAGGATAGTTTAAGATGCTTCAAAAGGGCAGTAAACTAGTCTTCTTCACTGAATTTCTTTCGTGTCCTTCATGATAGTGTATCTTTGAAAAGAATAAAGCAAACTAAATCTTAATTCCTCAGAGTCCCATCACCTATGCCACCAAATTTCTTGCAGTGAAATGTTGTGTGAAGGCCCAAACCTCTTATGTACATGGATTCTTATCTTAAAATTACTTCATTGATGAATGGTCCTTATGACTGCATGACTTGTCAGTTTTAAGACACATTTGAATAGTGATCTTCAGCACAGAAATTTCTGATTTAACCTTAATAGCCTTTTTTCTTCCCTCCTCCCTTTTTTTTTCTTTTTTCTTTTCTTCCAAATAGTTACCAAAGAATTCGGCATACCTCTAGTCTGACATTTAAATATCACTTTTCATAACTAGCTGTTATAATGTGGACAGATTAAATGGACGCTTTAATAAATTACCTGTAATGCATATTTTACCATAGCAGTCACTTCAAGCTGAAGTTTGTTTAGCTGTTTTGCTAAGTCTTGAGTGGAAGTTTGATCATTTTGATAGAAACTGGGGAAGAGTGTCAATGATTCTGATTCCCACCCCCTTCTCCCTAATTATGCAAACCTCTTTTCTGCCTCTAGAGAGAAAAATCAAAGACTTGAACATTCAGGCCCCTCCTAACAAACTAAAACCTGATTTTGAACAGTGAGTCAGATTGTGTTCTGTACTGTTTCAAAATAGGACAACAGAATAAAAGTAACTGTGGGAGAAATGGAGATTGGTTTGTTCTGGATTTTTTTGGGGGGGTATGTGTGTTTTTCATTTGGTTTTTTAAAAGAGCAGGAGGTACCTTGCTGAAAAAATTGCTCAAGAAGTGAGTGTGAAGTCACAAAGGCCTCATATTAATTGCCTATCTCATCTTTTACTTGAAATTTATGGTAGTTTATATATGCACCTACATACACGCAACCTAGTGCCAATATTTTCTTAAAAAAAATACAAATTAAAAACTAAGACCTGAAAATACATGTTGATACATAAAAGTAAAACCAAACTCCCAGCTATGTATGGGTAAAGTGAGGAATAGAACAGAAAACTTTAGGAAAATTGAGCAGTCTTAGCAGTGTTGGAAAAATGCTTGTCCCCTCTTGCAAAAAAGCCCTCTCCTTCCTTTTTTTCATGCTGTTGAATGCAATCCTCTTCAGAAGCTTTGTATGAGAAAGATCAGTGAATATGAAAAAATGGATTTTCATCCCTACTGCATTCATTTTTACACACATGTTTGGAGAAAAACAATGTGAGACAATTTGATGTTCCCATGGAACACAGTCTATCTGTTTTTAATGTGGGTATGCAAGAGATTTTTGAGAAATGGGAAGCTGAATAATTGTTTGTGGTATTGGGAAGGTCTGTGCACATAGATGAAGGATTGCAGTCTCCAATTTCATTTTAAGTGGGGCCTCATTATTACTAGAAGATATGTTAGATTGAGTTAGTCAGGCATGACCTCCAAACACAGTGGAGTATGATGGCAGTAACTAAACTGAACTAGAAACTGACATATACAATGATTTTGCTCTGCCAGCTCTGAATTTAGTTTCTGGCTTAAATCAGTAAAAGCTTTTGTGAAAAAATTATCAAGTGGGTTTGATTTGTAATAAGTGTCTGTGACTAATGGCTAATTAGTTCTCAAGTTTTCCTGTCTTTCTTCTTTCAAGAAATAGCATGGAAACCTTATGGAGAACTAGGAACATGCCCAGCTCCATTATTTAGGGAAACTTCCATTTTTTCCTGTATGCTACATTCGAACTTTAGCTCACAGGATCTGTGAGATGCCTGCAAAGCAGGCATGATTTGGTGAAGGTGACATGCTAAATCTACCAGACTTTCCCATTGCTGTGAACTTTCCTGGCTCCTTTCAAGACTGTCACCAGAGCAGTTCTTAGGGGAGTGCTGCAGGCTATAGCTACCTGTCTTATGCATGTGTCTACACATCATGGGAAGGGAAATGCAACAGCCTTGTTCTGTTCTCTGGCTTGTTTGCAAAGGGTAGGAATATCCAGTGGAGGTGTGTATTTACCTGTTCATTTCCTGCTCTGTCACCATCCAGAACCATAGTACCCATGTCTCCATGAAAACTGTGGGCTTTGGAGAAATGTTTATGGAGGGATGTTTCTTCACTTCTGGTTCATACAGCTTTTCTGAACTCACAAGGAAGCAAAGGTGCCTTGAAACCTCTTCTTAAAGCTCTATCTGTCTTGCTGTTCAGTTTTGCTTTAATTAATTGACCTATGCTTTTCTCTTCCTTTACTTTTTTTTTTCTTTCAGCTTCTTAAAAAATTTTTCTGCTTTTCTTAGTTGCTTGATTTGTTAGTCATAAATATGCAGAAGAACAGACAGATGAGAGACTTTCTTGAAAAAACCTATGAGCCTGATTTAAAATACTTGACATGATTATGTTTCAAACATTTTTTGGATTTCAGTTCTCCAGAAGGTGGCTGGTGTGGATCTCTTTGTAATGCATTTCAATGGGGTTTGTTTTTTAATTTTAGATTTCAAGTGCTTACCAGAGTAAGGCCATGAACCCCAGGGACACACAGAGTTGAGGTTCCAAAATGCTGTTTTAAGTGCAATCAGTGCCTTGTTTGTAATTGTCTCTGACAGAGATTAAAACTGCATGAATTAGCTACCCCAATCCCTCAAATTAATAAAATGCAGCGATCCTGAATTGAGCTGTGCAAGGCACACTAAATTCAAAAGCTAATCATTGCATTTGCTGGGAGGGAGGGTTCATGTAGTTTCTAGTAATATTAGAGAGTTACAAGATTTAATAGGAATTTGAAGTTTTGTTATAATACAGTATGTTCAGTTACAGGCCTTCATCCAAAATGAAATAAAAAGCAGGCTTTCTTTGAACAATCTGCAGAAACAGGGAATCAGCAAGTGGGAAAGGTTTGGTAGTTTCCAGAGCCAAATTTGCCTGCTTGTTTATTTTCTCCCAAATTGACTTCAAACCTTTCTGAGTGTGGTACATTTTCAAGGCAGAAGCATCTTCTTTTCAGAAGTGTGACATTAATTGCTGTAGCAGATAAATCCTGAAGTGTGATGTTCTTCCAAGGTATAGTATGCTGCTTTCTGGCCTTCCCAGCTTTCTTTTTCTAAAGAAAAATTATCCATGTTTCAGATTCCTCAGTATCAATAATTTTCAGATGGCATAGAAGCTTTTCTTACATGTTTGACTTCACTAAGAAGCAAATGGACTTGCATAGATTCTGCTTGACAGCTCACACTGGAAAAGGGAAGTACCCACTAGAGGGTGTATTTTTTCTGCTTATCTGCATAATTTTCTATTCTTTCATAGCTTATCCTGAGAGTGACAGATCTTATATCCCTTGTGAAAGTGCCTCTGGCTAATCTTTGAAAATGCTTTCTTGACTCTGGAATGTGTAAAAGGGTAGGACAGTACTAATGCCATCACTATAAGTGAATGCTAGCCAAATAGTGAAATAATAAATGACTGTTGCATTAGTTATTACAATGTAACCAAGGACTGCCACTTGTCTTTCAAAAGGAAAAAACAAATCTATTAGTGTTAATTAAAAAACCCCAGTTTTTCTTATAGTCAGAATTCATTGTAATAAGCACAATGAATCATGTATCTATGTGGACCCTTCTCTTCAGAGACAACAGTGAAGCAAGTGTGATACTTAAGGTAAAATTCTGATGTTTGGTCCGACTGCTATATAATGGTGGATTCTGTTTGTTTATTGCTTAACTAAACTTCAGTCTCTGCCATCCCCTTCAATTTTAGTTCTCTTATCATGTCAGAAATCATACTTGTTTAATTTAGGTTTTTCACATTGGTGCAAAAATTTAGTACTTGCTCATAAGTAAAATGCTGTGGCAGAAATGTTACATATGAACTTGCTTTTGAATCTTCTCATTTAATGTCATGAAATACTGGAGTCAAACTTCGGGCCTGTTTCTTGGAAAAATGTCACACCTACCACCTGGTAGGATGGAAAGGGGTTAATTGGGTTTTGGATGTCTTTAAAATGCAATCCTAATGAGAAGTGTTCAGGGCAAGGTGGCCCTACCGATGAGTGAAACAAACTTAACAAAGGTGAAGAAACTGTAAGTGGTGTCATTTTATCTTTTGCTATAATGATTTTATTTTTGCTTCAGAGAGACTGTTTTTAGGGAGTCGTTGTCAGAAATTTGTAATGGTCTTCTTCAATAATGATAAGAGAGAGAGATGGGATAATTGGTTTTGGAATGATTTTAGCTCATTCCATGAAAAAGTGGGTTTTGTTTCTAACCATGTCAATCTAATTTCCTTTGAACTGTCTTTTGGGGGGGTGACAACAAGGATGTTTTGTTTTGTTTTGTTTGATATTGAAATGCTGTGATCAGTGAGGTGCAGAAGTAGAACCATAGAATTGCACAATGGTTTGGTTGGAAGGGTCCTTAAAATACTAGTTTCTACTCCCCTGCCATGGGCACAGACACCTTGCACTAGACCAGATTGCTCAGAGCCTCATCCAGCCTGGCATTGAACTCTTCCAGGGATGGGGTATCCACAGCTTCTCTGGGCAACCTGTTCCAATGCCTCAAAATCCTCACAGTAAAGAATTTCTTCCTAGTAACTGGTCTGAAACTACCGTCCTTCAGTTAAAGCCATTCCCCCATGTCCTATCACTGCATACACTTGTTAAAAGTCCCTCTCCACTCTCCTCGTAGGCCTTCTTTAGGTACTGGAAGGCTGCTTTAAGGTCTCTCCGGAGTATTTTCTTCTGCAGGCTAAACAACCCCATCTCTCTCACCCTGTTTTCATAGGAGAGGTGATCATCTTCATAGCCCTCCTCTGGATCCCTCTCCACATCTCCACATCTTTCTTGTATTGGGGCCCCCAGAGCTGGATGCAGCACTCCGGGTAGGTTCTCACAAGAGCCAAGGGGCAACCTGCTGGCCACGCAGCTTTTGATGCAGGGCAGGATATGGTTTGCTTTCTCAACTGGAAGCACATGTTGTTGAGACATGTCAAGCTTCTTGTTCACCAACACCCCCAAGTCCTTCTTCCCAGGGTTGCTCTGAGCCATTCTTGGCCCAAACTGTGTTTGTGCTTGGGATTGTCCCAACCCAGGCACAGGATTTTGGATATGACTTTGCTGAACTTCATGGAGTTCACACAGGCCTGCCTCTCAAGCCTGTCTAGATCCCTGTGCATGGCATCCTTTCCCTCCAGCATGCTCATCACACCACACGGATTGGTATCATTGACAAACCCTTGCTGAGGGTGTACTTGATCCCACTCTCCCTGTCACTGACAAAGATGTTACAGTGCCAGTCCCAATAGCCACCTAAGGAATGTCACTGGTCTCCACTTATACATTAAACCATTGACTGTATGACTACCCAGCCAATTCTTCATCCACCAAGTGGTCCATCTGTGAAATTCATGTCTCTCCAATTGAAATACAAGTTGTTGTATGGGACAGTGTCAAATGCAATGCACAGTACCAGGTAGATGATGTCAGTCACTTTTCCCTCATCTGCCAGTTCTGTAATGCTGTCACAGAAGGCCACCAAATTTGTCAGATGAGATTTGCCATTAGCAGAGCTGTGTTGGCTGTCACTAATCACCTTTTTTTCCATGTGACTTAGCTTAGTTTCCAGGAGGATCTGCTCCATGATCTTGCCAGGCACTGAGGTGAGACTGACTGGTTTGTAGTTTCCTGGGTCTTCCTTACTTCCCTTTATAAAAATGGGGGTTATGTTTCATTTTGTTCCAGTCAGTAGGAACTTCAGGGAATGCTATGACTTCTCAAATGTGATGGATAGTAACTTAGCCATTTCCTCAGCCAGTTCCCTCAGAACCCATGGATGTATCTCATCATGTCCCTTGGACCTCTTTTTCTCAGGTTCCTTAAATAGCCTTGGACCTTGTGGTCTCCTACAGCAGACAGTTCTTCATTCTTCCACTCCCTGCCTTTTCCTTCATGGAGTACTTCAGCCTTTTCCATGTCCTGGGTCACCAGGTCTCCCATATCCTTCCTGAGAAAAGCCACATTTTCCCTAGTCTTTCTTTCATCACCAACGTACCTATGGAAACTTTTTTGTTACCTTTGATGCCCTTGGCCAGATTTAATTGTGTCAGTTCCCTGACTGCTCAGACAATTTTTCTGTTCTTCTTATGCTATCTGTCTCTACCTTCTCCTTTTAGAGGGTACCCTTTTGTGCTTGAGTTTGTCCAGGAGCAACTTGTTCATCCATGCAGGCCTCTTGGAATTTATGCCTGATTTCTTCTTGGTAGGGATGCCTTGTTCTTGAGCCAGGAGATGATCCTTGAATTTCATCCAGCTTTCTTGAGCCCCTCTTCCCTCCAGGGCTTTAAGCCCACAGAATTCTACCAAGGGGATCCCTGAAGAGGGCCAGGTCTGCTCTTCTAAATTCTAGGGTAGTGAGCTTGATGTACGTGTTCCTCACCACCCCAAGGATCTAGAACTTCACTGCTTTGTGGTCACTGCAGCATAGGCTTCCCTTGAGCTTCATGTTCCCCACCATGGTGGTGAAAACAAGATCCAGCATAGTGCTTCTCCTTGTCTCATCTGTCAGTTGGAGAAGCAAGGGATCAATGCGTTCAAGGAGCCGGCTGGATTGCCTGTATCCTGCTGTGTCATCCTTCCAACAGATACTGGGTTGTTTGAAGTCCCATGTGAGGACCAGGGCTTGTGACCCTTGAGGCCATTCTGTTTTATTGCAGAAGGCCTCATCAGCTTGGTCCTCCTGGTCAAGTGGCCTGTAACAGGCCTGCACTATAATGTCATCTGTTCCTGCCCTCCTTCCCTTTCATCCTGACTTGTAAACTTTCAATCAACTCCTCATCCATCACAAGGTAGAGCTCCATGCTCATTCACAGAGAGGGCAACACCACCTCCTCATCATTGCTGCCTGTCCTGCCTAAAGAGCCTGTAGCCTTCGATTCCAGAACTCCAGTCGTAGGAGTTGTCCCAGTATGTTTGCAAGATGTCAGTAAGGTCATAGGCATACATGTGTTATTCATGTGTCCTCATTAAGTCCTGGTGTAACTTCATGTTTGTATCCCCAGTTGTCTGTTCTGTCTATGCTGGATATTGAGTTCTGCACCTTTAAGACTGGTCCTGAGAGCGAATGGGGAAAAAGAATCACGCAATTCGTTTTCAGAAACTACACTTGCTCCCCTGCATTCTCTCTCACAGACTGTGTTGTCTGCAGCAGAGACAGCAGAAGAGAGCTCTCCTTTGCTTTTAGTTAGTTTTTAGCTAGCTGAGGCAGAGAAATTCCCCAGACTGTGGCTTTTCTTTTTCTTGGACCTGTTCAAACCTGCTCTGGATTGAAAACCCAGAAAAACACCGGGAGCTCACACCTGTGGCCCACTGAGGCTGGGATGTGACATTTTCCAGTGCAGGAGGGACTGATGAGAGACTGAGAGAGCTGAGCTACACCCCGTGACAAGGACTTTATCAATTTGCCATCTCCTTGTGAATACCTTGTTTTTAATATAAGCAGGTTTTTTCCACTTTTCTCCAAGGAAATCTTTTCCTGAACCAGTATGGGGAGGGGCCGCTTGAATCTGCTTTCTAGAGGGACCCTTTGGAAGTTTCCTCACAAATTTGCCCTAAACCAGGACAGCATGTTAGCCATAATATACTGAGTATACTGTTATCATGGCGTTCAATATCTTATATTGAGTCAAAGTATAATGACTGCACATGGGGTTAATGAAATGTGATAGGCAGGTTTTTCTGATTTCTAGTTATACATATGGAAAATAATTCTCTTAATACACATTGCAGTTTCCCCATGAAAACCTCCTTTTACACATAGTATTAGAAAAAAACACCCCAAAAATTAAGTGATGAGATATTTCAATATTTGGTGATGTTTTCCATGTGAGATATCAGATCTTTTGCCCATAGCAGTATGTCTTCCAAATGGAAGAGAACTCAAAAACTGGAAACAGCAGCCATGAGATGAATAGGGAAGTAGGGCAGGGAGGGCTTGCACAGTTTTTTACGGAGATTGTAAAATCAGTTTGGCAGTTCTGTTTATTTTTTTAACTTTTTTTCTTTACTTTTTTCACTTGGATGTCCTGTAAATTTATGTGTGATCTTTTCCTTTTTTTTTTTTAGGACTTAAACCCAGAGAGATTTATAATTGGCACACCTATCTCTTAGAGGGGTTAGAGTGGTCACCCCATGCCAGAGTAGTAAATAATGTTGAATTTTCAAAAGAAATGTCAAGCCTTTGCCAACACTTTAGGAATTCGAAGTTTGTCTTCAATCTCAGTGGGGTCAGTAGTCTTGGTTAAGATCTTTAGCTTGGATATAAGAATATACTTTCAAAGCCCCTCTTCATATGTGTCCAGTCAGGGACTTGAAGCTGGATTATCCACATCTCAAACAAATGTACCGCAGTAGTTAGACAGTGAAGGAGTTTATTTGTAATTTTAGTCTAGAGCTGATGAATAGGCAGCAGGAATAGCAGTATTTGGTTTAGGGGAAGCCCTTTTAAAGCTGTGAAGGGAGCATATGAAAACTTGAATGTAATCCCCATACAGACTCTCTGTGTGTATACAAACTCACCTGTTTACCTGAGACGGTTCTTTCAGCAGAACTTATTTCAGCAGTCTTCCCCTTAAGTCAGAAGAAAAAGGAAACAGAGTGATCCTGCAAGTTGAGATAGTTATGTCAAGCCCTGTGCTTTTAGCACTCTGTGTTTCCTCTCAGTACTAAAGTGAAAAGAGCTATTGCTTCTAGCAGAGTGACAGAATATGAGAGATTTCAGTAAAAGCTTGGCAAACTGGAGAGCAAATTCAAAACATTAAAAAAGAAGAGCTTCTTGCTTCTTATTCCATATTCCACATTCCACCTTATAGCTATCCTAGAGGACTTGCAGACTACACCAATCCAGTGCCAAACTGAGAAGTACATGGACAAAACCCCTTTTAACTGACACACATTAAGTGTAAACCTCATTTATGTCTCTATATGCAATTACACAAATAGGCTACTTAGTTGTTGTGGAAGGGTGGGTGCTGAGTTCAGTTTAAGAATGAACTTTCTGGTGAAGGGCCAAAGTGGGTGGTGTGTTTTTCCAAGGGCTCTGTGCATGCACCTCATGAAACCTCTTTGTACGGAGATTTCCAAGTGAATCCAAAAACTGTATTTTGTGTGTTTTACCTTTTTCTATTTGGGTATGTCTGTTTTGTTAAGTAGCGGTGGATATGCTAAAACTGAAATAATAGTAACTAAAGTTATAGTTATACAGTTGTTTGTCCTATATATCACCTTTAATTTGCTGAGAAGAACCTTGAAGTTGCAAACAGTCCTTGCAATTGGGTAAAAATGCAAAAGGGAATAAGTGGTTAGCAATTAACATCTCCTTGGGTATTGTACCTTGGAATAAACACTCTCAGTAGCTGAATACTGTCATATAGACCTGAATATGCAGGATGATAAACCAAAATAAATTAATTTTCTGTATCTGTTTGAAAGGTAGTTAGCTTATTAATACTGTAGAATGAATATGTGCTTCTGAATGACTTTTTTGTGTATGTGTGTGTATGTATGTATGTATGTATGTATGTGCCATTAGGAAGTGATTTCTTAGAACGTACTTAAACTATCTGGAGAATTAAAGTTGTTTGTGTTAACTTTTTTCCTTTTGCAGGCTAATAACTCTAAGGTGGTTAAAAATCATGTAACCAGAAGCGTAAGTAATTCTATTTTATTTATTCTTTATTCTTTTTTCTTTTACTTGGCCTGATTGATTTTCCTGCTTGCGGCTGCTTATTTTTATCACATCTTCACAAAAAATTTGTTGCTAGCCATTTTCCAAGTACGCACTTCGGTTTCTGTACTGTGTTAAATTAGCTTCTCATTAGACCATTAGTGTTTTTTTCCACCACTGAGGTTTTTTTTTAGAAACAATGAAATGAACTCTTGCATTCCTTGTTTTTAATCAAGCAGGGGAGAAATAAAGGAAAATACTATATTCTTCAGAGACTGTTTGTAATTAGAGGCATTCAGAAAGTCAAGAGATATTTTTTTCAGCAAGGATAATATTAATTCTTGTATTGTGTTCAATATGAAATTGATCTTTTAGCTTATATTTGTTCCAGTTGCTATGCCATTTCCATTTTCATACATTTAAAGGGCTTCCTCATGGAATGTTATTTTATTCTTAATACTTAAATAAATTTAATTCCTTGCTTCAGCTAAAGGCTAGCAGAAATGATTCACTTTCTATTCAAGAAATGTATGCACATAATCTTCTTTTATTTAACAGGTGCTCTAAATTCATGGTGAAAGTTTTACTTCAATTTTGATTGCTTGCATCTTAACTATGTCTGAGAGGAACTCAGGAGATCCACTCTGAAGGCTTTCCCTATGCTGCCATCTTTTTTTTTTTTCTTTCTACTCTGCATATAACTATCTCTTTAGAGGAAGTAGACTGCATATATACAAAAACTTTTGTTAGGTGCTACTTGGTCATGCCATACAGTACTTCTACAGAGCTTCACAATGTGGTAGATGTGAATTGATGCAGAAGCCTTTACACTCTGCTGTGTCTGCTGTCCTTAACTACTTTGCCTGTGGATAGTAGTCATTCAGGAAGTTGTTTCAAAGCTCTAGCATAATTATGAAACTATGCTACAACTGAAGCTGGAGCACATACATTATTTTAGTCAGTTGAGGGGTGCTCCTTTCCTAATACTTAAAGTAGTAATACTTACATATGGATATATTAATTTTCCCTGTAGATTTGTAGTGGAACACTGTCATTTCAGTGTTGACACAACTCTGATTTGCCCAGGCAGGTGTGCAAAAGACAATAGTGCTTATTAGGGCTAGGTGCTAACCTCACAGAGCTTTGTGTGAACTCCTAGTCTTGAGATATTGTAGAACTAAGGCTCCAGAAATACAATTTTCTAAATGTGATCATGTATACCTGTAAAATTTTACACTAAGTAAGACACAATATACCTCATTCTCACATGAATAATGACTTTACATGCATTCAGTATTTTCTTCTAAAGAGACCTTAGTAGCAGAAATGTGCTATGTGCCTTCTCTCTGTTATGAAAAGAGGCCAAATGATGAATAGGCAGCCCAGCTGTACAAGGAAATTCCAGGCCATGAGCAAGGCTGTTTTCTTGAATCTAAGTAAGTTGGAAGATAATCTTTCTGCCCTGGTTAGTTCCTTCTTTCCCTGGTAGATTGGTAGGTAGAACTTTATATCCAAGGGCCCAACAAACTTGTTAAAATTGAGGTGGATTACAGTGAACTTGCTTGTGGAGCCTGGCAGTTTTGGCTGAAATGTTACATGAAAGAATCTTGGGAGCAGCTTTTCCAGTAGCTAAGAATCAGAGAGAAAGCAAGCTGGTATTTATAAGTTCTGCAGACAGTGCTACTTGCAAGGGTCACATCTGTCTGGACTCCTGCTTTTACACTACACAGGGGAACTGATCAGGATTTTTATGGACCACAGTATACAAAACAAAACTATATTTGGTCTCAAACAAATAGCTGCTTGTAGTAGAAATAAATCTCTTCTGTGGAGTCAACTAAAACAGTATTTTAAATTATTATTTACTGCTGGAATTGATACACAATAGCATAGAGACATTTTTATTTACAAAGCATGAATATTTTCTGCACTTGGAATCATTCTAAAGCCAGAGGCCAAAAGATTATGCAAATTCTGCTTCTCATCCAAAACATCCAAGCATGTTTCACTGTCTCAGTAGGAATTATTATGGTGAGCAGTCCAACGATCAGTGTAGTTCATTGCCTTGTCTTTTTCTGCTGTATGCTGAAGTGTATAGAACTGTTACACTGTGCCTTGGAATAGGTTGGAGAGTTTCTTCTGATTCCTGTCCATGGCTTGAGAAATGAAAATACATCACAGATCTGGTACAAATGCATTCAGGTATCCTGCTGATGGATCTTTCTATTGTTATTTTTATTTATGCTGTTTGAATGGTGAACAATCACATGGAAAAATGTTTCATAAGATGAATAAAATCTGTGTAAAACCTGTATAATTTTATGCAGATTAGCTAATCAAATTATCTTTTGCTTATAGCAACATTAAAAATAAGCACAAATGAAATACTTATATCTGAAGTAGATACATGTCATTCTTTCAAAATGTCCTCTGATACATTCATCATTGATTTACATTTCAGATAGTTGTAGTTTCTAGTCATTGATCTTTAAGTCTGTTAATGCTTTCATTCAAGAGGGATCCAGGAGAGAAAGAGATGAGCTTTGTGAGTACAAGTCAGATCTTGTAGCTCTGAGTTTTCAGGTAGTGCAATAGTGCAGTTCATCAAAGGAACAATAGATATAGTTGATGTACAGCTGACTCAGCTGTTTTGAACAACCCAGTCCTTGAAACCAGGTTTTCTTATATTCTGCTGAGATAACTTTTAAGCAGATACATTCTACTAATACAACTGTATTTTAATTCTATGCCAGCAACAGGGTCTTAGGAAAGGCAACTGCTTGATTTTTCATTTGGCTTCCTTAGCCTGTTTTTGATTCTAGTCTCAAAAGGAGCAAGTCATAATCCCACATATAGTATTTCTAAGCCCATGTGTGGCTTACATGTCTAGTTTTACTTTGGTATTGGAAACTAGTAGTTCACATATTAGGATTTTGATTTGCTTACTTTTGCAGAGCTGTGTAGTAACTCAGTGTACTGCAGAAATGCAAATGAATTTGTCTGGGGCAAAACTGAACTCCCTTTATCCTTTGTCCTTTTCATAATCTTTCTGGTGTTGGAAGCTCTACTACAGAGGACTTTAACCTATGAAGTATGTAAGTCTAGTGAGGTATGTAAGCATACTGGCTGTAACACAAGTTTCCTTATTCTGTTCTTGGAAAAGTTGAGAATGATCATCTAGCTGAGATAATGACTTTTTTTAGAGATAACTATATTTTTTTGGAGGCATTATTTTTTACTTGATTTTCTCAATTTCTTTGAGAGAAGGTTAGTTCTTACTCCTTTGGTTTCTGGACTTGTGGAGAACTTGTCTCAATGCCATCTCTGTGCCACGTGGTGTGAAATGGCCTGTACATTACCTTTGTCATGTTTTTGCTCTGAAGCTGTGAAGCATCTCAAAGATTATAAAGGTATGACATGCTGTTCGTTGTGTGGGACAAGCACAAGCATTCTATTTGAGGCAAGCCGGGTAATCTATGACGAAATTCACCCTCTTTTGTGTCAGAAGAAGGTAAATTAACAGGGCTGATCTCAAAAGTCTGTTTTGTTCAATCTGTGCTTTATTTTAATTGCATTGGCAGCAGGCTGTTCTGGGAAATTTAGGTCTAGTGACTGTTGTGACCTGGTGAAAATTATTCCGAATTATTTATGGAACTGTTTCTTAGCTTCTGTATCATACCTCGGCTGTAGGGGACTCTGGGATGGTGTCATGGTTTGACACTGGCCCAACGCCAGGCACCAACAAAAGTCACTTGCTCACCCTCCCCTGCCACAGCTGGGCAGAGGAGAGGGAAAGAAAAAGTTAACGAAGGCTTCACAAGTTGAGATAAGGACTGGGAGAAAACACTTCAAGGGCAAAACACAGGCTCAAGGTTGCAAAGTGAAATTTATTACTAACAGAATCAGAGGAGGATAATGAGAAGTAAAATAAGCCCTTAAACCACTGTTTCCTGCCAGCCCCTCCCTCCTTCCCATCGACAGTGCATGGAGACAGAGCATGGGGATTTTGGTCAGTTCATAACAGATACTTTGCTCTGCTGCTCTGCTGTTCTGCTGTTCTATTCCTTCCCCTGTGAGACTGTGGGGTCCCTCCCATGGGAGACAGTTCTCCATGAACTTCTCTGGCATGGGTCACTCTGATGAGCAGCAGCACTGCACCTGCTGCAACATGAATCCCTTCAATGGGCAGACAGTCCTCCCAAAACTGCTGTGGCATGGGTCTCTCTTTCCATGGGATGCAGGAATCCAGGGACAGGCTGCTCCAGTGTGGAAGCAAGGGCCCTCTCTCTTTCCACTGAGTCTTCCACTGGGTCAGAGACTCCTGGGTCACCATCTATCTGCTCTGGCATGGGCCTCCCCATGGGCTGTGGGTGGATCTCTGCATTCCCCATGGACCCATGGACTGCAGAGGGACAACCTGCTTCACCAAGGTCTTCACTATGGCCTGCAGGGGAATCTTGGCTCTGGCGCCTGGACCTCTTGCCCTCCTTCTTCACTGACCTTGGTATCACCATATTGTTTTCCTTCACATGTTCTCCTTTCTCCTCTTCTCTGACTAGGAGCAAAACCTGTGACATTTCCAGCAGCTTCCCACAGGAGCCATCTTTGTGGCCCCCTGCTATCAAAAACCAGGCTCTGCAAAACCAATACAGATGGTTTTGTCTGAGGACTTAATTTTTGAGAAAGTTGTCATAACAGGCTCTGTCATGAGCCCAGTACTAGGCGCAGGAACCAATGGTGGTAAAAGAAGTAATACAGAGTGTGTCAAAGGAGATAGTTGTATGGCTTGAGTTTATACTGTTAAAGGGCAATGACACTACTTAATTGGATGCAATGAATTTGCTTATTAATACAAATCTTTGACTGGAGAGAAGATGGGGTTTTTTTGAGAAGCTATTGCTCCTACCTGCTGGCCCTCATACAACTGCAAGTAAATTTGACCAAAAGGTTTCTTGCACTTGCTTATGTAGGGATAACGTCTATGTGGTATTGTTTGGAATATAAAAATTACTTAAAATGGAATAAATAGGTGAATAGAAGGTGCTTACTTTTTCGAAAACTGTTCCTTATATGTCTGGTTATACTGTTGGGTGTACTTGTTATGACAGCATTGCCAGGCAGTCCCAGGGAAGCAGAGGAACAAGAATTTTGGGGAGAAGTTAACAGAAGAATAATCTCGGGGTGTTCTGTCCTACTCACAACATATCAAGCACCAGTTTCACTGAGTCTATCATAGTTACAACTCTAAATTTTTAGCCAGGTGTGGTTAAAACACCCCATATGGAACCGCTGTTTTTCGCTGCCCTGCATCTTCTCTACTGCTGTTATTTATCAGGAAATGAAAATCATACCTACTTTTGTGTGATTTTCTGTGTAATTGTCCATTCTGGGATATGCCAGATGGCATTTGCTGTCTTGGAAGATTAGTCAGGTTTTTTTGCCTTTATCCTTCCAGTATGTAACAAGCAGTAAAATAGTGTTTGTTTTCACTTGGATGGAGATGATTTGTGTTTATGGATGGTCTACCCTGTGCTGCTGAATCCTTTTTGGGGGAACTTTTATTCTGATGGTTTGGTGACACAGCATGCATACAGTAAATATATATCTCACTAATGTTTTGGGTTTTTTGCTAGTGGTTTGCATTATCTAATTGTTCATATGTTTATACACTGCATGCTAGTAGGATTTATGCTAGTTTATATGGCACAACAGTGTGAAATAGAGAATGATTCTATCACTGTCTTACCAGAGGAAGCTGTTTTAAGTGTCTGATTATTCAGGATTCAGGACAGTTTAGTCATCAAATTTTTAGTAAATGGCAGAAATACTTCTTAAGCAATAGATACATCTGTGACCAACAGAAACCAAGGGAGTGTAGAGAGTTCTACTTCTAATTACTTTCTATTTATAAAACCAAAACAAAATATGCCGAAACCTATGTCTTGGATTTCAGTTATCGTTATTTACTTGTTTTGGCACCCATGGTGTATTATCTAAAGCCTTTAAAATTCTAAGAAGGGATTGGGTAAAAAGAGGATGAAAATACCATGAAGTCTCTTCATCTTCTGTTTTCTAAGTAAAGACAGGAACTAGTGAAACTGGGATCAAACACTTACATGAGGTGCACCTTATGCCATCAGTTGTGCTTTAAAAATTGCCAGAACAGTTCACTTTCAGAAATTCTGAAAGAAAATGTGCCACGTTCATGCTTGTATGTGTCCTAGCTGTATGATACACAGCATCATTTTATGGCAAGTTCTAAGGCATCTTCCATTCAAACACATTTTACTTGGTTTGGGAACACTTGTTATGTGTAGACAAAATAGTTTATCAGTTTTCTAGGTTAATAAATAAGCTTTTATATGCATGTTTATGTGTATTAAGTATGAATTTAGGGCAGGGAGAGGAAGGAGTACTCTTTCATTTATTGATTTACTGATGCATGATACTAAATTTAACTTTTGATTTTCTGTATCAAGACATATGTATCTAAGTGCTAAATAAAAAAAAATGAATTAAAAATAAAATAAAATATACACAAGCTAAAATATATATAGACATGGCTAAATGTAAAGTGAATATTATTAGTTATTTTTATTTAATGTTTGTGTAGTAGTAGCTGTATTTTTGTAGACTTTTTTTCTTTTAAAACCTATCCTGAAAGTGAGGGATACTGCCCCCTCCATATGTCTCTTTCTCTCTGTTACATACAGAGCTTGAGTGACAATCACACTGAAGCTTAAATCTGGGACAGCTACAGTTAGGTGGGACAAATTCTATTACTATGGTCCATGAGGGAGAATACTTTTACACTTTTTCATTTGTAGTTACTATTGCTGAACAAAGGGGACTACAAAAATAAACTACTACATATTCTCAGGATAAAATTCTCAGGAGTGTGATACAGAAATGTATATTTCAATATTGTCATAACAAAATTGGTGAAGAGGCACTTAGTTTTACAGGTCTATACAAATATTCAAGTTAGATAGTCTCAAAGCCTGCTATGTTTTCCCTAATCTTAATGCAGTTACCAAGAAGAGCACTAAAAATGTCACAAAAGACTTTTCTGGCAGTAGTGAGTTGGAAGAGGTAGTAGGAAGTTAGACAAAACCTAGGCATAACCACAGTATTTGCATTCAAAACATAGGGCAATGACCCTCTTGTATCGTCTTGTTGTTACAGTCTTTCAAATCATAAATGAAGAAAAAAAGGCAGAAATGTTGACTTTGGTGACAGCAAGTAAGGTTCTTGATTGATTTTTCTGCTTTCTTTGTTCCAGAATTCCAGCAGTGCTCTGAAGAACTCCTCTTTCAGTTGTGCCAAAGTATCACGGCAGGTATTTCTTTCATATTTTATGTAGCAGTGTCATGTGGTGCAGTGGTGGGTTTAGGATTTGTTATTTGTGATTGTGATTTCTGTGAGTTCTGTCTTCTGCAAGATACAACCTGCTATGCAGATACCATTTTTACAATGCCTTTATGAGAAAACAACTAGGCATAGTTACTGAGCTGATCTTCTGATATTTTATTAAGAAAGGCAAAGTTGTGTCCATCACCTGGAAAAGAAAGAGAAGTATTTGTATATTAACCAGTGAAATTAATTGAATTACATTCATGTCTGTTGTACTTTGGGGCTGGTTTTAGATTTACTTCAGTTTTACTCAGAGCAGACTTCAAGATCTACAGTGTTTTACGGATTGCTGGTCAAGCTTCCAATTTGTAAAGCATTTGGGGAATTCTACAGAAACATGTGCAGACAGAAGTACATTTATGTTTGACTCACAGATTTGTTATGCTAGTATTTGTTAAATTGCTTGTATTCATTTTGTTGCTTTTCCACATTATTGGTTGCAGAGATTTTTTCACTACAGTTTTAATGTAAAGAATTCTGGTAAAGGATTCCATTTGTGTTCTGAACTGAATACTTCAAGTTCTGTAGGTGTTTAATGAGTTGTAATTGTAATGAAATTATTTCAAACATCTGATGCTTGGTTGTAGGAGTCTAAGTTGCAATTTCTTCTCATTAATATGCTATGTTTCTTCTTGGCTGCATTGCTCTGAACTACTGCCACATCTAATTTCTTCCCAGAAGTGCAGACTTTGATCACATTATGGAGGAAGGCTATGAACTTGACCTCACTTACATCACAGAGCGGATTATTGCTGTATCCTTCCCTACTGGCTGTTCTGAGGAAACTTACCGTCACAGTCTAGAAGAAGTAACACAAATGCTTAAATCCAAACATGGTGATAATTACTTGGTATGTGTAAGATCAGCCATTTGTGACGTATCTTCTTTTGTCATGCAGGAAGAACTACTTTATGTCCATATAAACCATTATAAACTAAAAGTCACTCTTTGGTCCATCTTTACAGCCTTGTAAGCAAGTGCAAGATTTTCAGTTGTGTTTTAAGCTGCTAGAAATTGAAAACGCTTTTTTTCCTGGGGCAGTGCAGTCTCTGGGGTGATGTGGTATAACAGTCAAATGCTGAAGAATAATTGGACCATTTTCATTGCCCAAAGCATGCTCTTAAAAGATGCACAGCCTGCATTGTGGAGTGTGTTCTTTTGTAGCAGAGAGCTACGTCTGGGTTCTCGGGTATCTGATAGTCTGTCACAGTTATGTCTTCACTTGTGAAGGCAACATGTAAAAGTAGGGTTGCTGTTGATGTGTTCTGTCCAACTCTTTCTCATTAATTTGTTTGAGGTGCATTTTTTGTGCCATTTAGTTTTCTGGAAATCAAGCAAATGTATAGTCAGCTCTGTGCGCAGGTTTTTTGTTGTTTGTTTGTTTGTTTTTTTTTTAATGTTTACAACAAGCTGTTGATCTACTGTGCAGTTTTCTGGACAGTGCCATGCCTCACCTTCTTCTATGAAGGTGAATTTAAAACAAGGCCAATATTTCTTTACTTTTTTTCTTGTACTCTCTTTTTAGGTAGTGTGTGTAAACTGTTAGAATTGAATTAATGACTTCAAGAACATGAACTTTACTCACAGTAGATATTAGTTATTAGAGAGATTCCACTAATGATTTAAACATGTTATCTTCTTCTCACAAACTGAGATGTCATAGGTGCATTATGAACCAGCCAGAACTTGTGACATGGACTAATAAGCCTCAGAATGCTGCCTTGGTGCCCTTGGCTTCCCTTGTATCAGGCACGGGTAGCTTATAAGGCACACAATAGTAATAGTTTAAAGGTGACCTGTGTGTAAAGCTTTAAAGGTTCAAATTCACTTGTTCTCTGGCCTGTTCCATGCTATAACAGTGTAAGCTTGTAGTCTCTCCAGTTAAATCTCACTTAATACTTGTTTGTATTATGAAAATCTGATAGATGGTAAGTCTGGTTTAGTGTCTGAGAAAGATTGTAGTGTCTGTCTCTGAGAGAGATTGTAGTCAGTTTCTCTTGCAAAGTTGAGGGTGTTGTTTTTTGCCTTTTTTGTTTTTGTTTTTTTAGTTTTGTTCTATTTATTAATTTATTTTCTGATGGGTACTTTGGAAATCAGCTGTCTTGATAAAAAGAAAGCTTGATGACGTCTGCTCCAAAAGTGTTTCTGTGAATTTGCAAGATAACCTAACAAAGCACAGCCAGGTTGTAGATTGTTTTTAAACTACCTTTTGTTTCTCACGTTTTGAGTACCTCTTCAGCCTGCTCAAGAGGCAGGTATATCAGCAAAGAAAAAAAAACCCCAAACCTCCACAAAATGATATGCAAGTCAGCAGTCCTTCTGAAGTTGATGGGACCTATTTACTCTTTTATTGAGTCTCAGCTAACAGAGCATATACTACAAATCAGCATTTGTCATTATCTAGTTGTTTTCATTGTACTACAGTGAAGGGAGTGAGCGCATTGTTTCCTGTTTGAGTATGAGCTTGTTATGAAGAGTATGAAAAAAACCCCCTATCTAATTTTCTCTTAACAGTAGAGGATTATATTTTGACTATATATTAGTCTGAGACCAGAGTCCTTCAGGGAGAGATGAAAGCCTGTCGATACAGTAAATTTTTCTCTGCTTTGACGTCCTAAAAAACCCCATATTCCCTGTGGGCTTTGGTTCCCAGAAGAAACATGACTTTTCCAACAGATGAAAATTAGAAACTGAGGGTAATGCTCCTCTTTCTTGTGCCAAAATATAAGTAGACCTAGGATATGCCAAAAAGGGATCAAAAAGAATGCAGTTAATCTTCTAGTGCGTCATGGTTTAATCCCAGCCAGTAACTTGGCCCCACACAGCTGCTCACTTGCTTCTCACCAGTGGAATAGGAGAGAGAATCAGAAGAGTACAAGTGAGAAAATACATAAGATGAGCTTAATAGGTTAAACAAAATCTTTACACACAAGAAAGCAAAACAAGGAATTATTAATTACTTTCTATGGGCAGCCAGATGTTCAACCACCCTCAGGACAGCTGGGCTTCATAATGTGTAATGATGACTTGGGAAGACAAACACCACCACCACTCTGAATGTCCCCATTCCCTCCTTCTTTAGGCTTATGTGCTGAGTATGTTATATGGTGTAGAAAATCCCTTTGGACAGTTGGGGTCACATGTTTTGGCTGTGCCCTTTCCCAGCTTCTTGTGCATCCCCAGCCCTCTCACTGTGGTGTGGTGTGAGGGCTCTTGAAAAGAAAAACATTTCTTGAAAAAGAAAAGCTCTTGACACTGTGTAAGCACTACTCAAAAATAATGAAAACATTCTGTTTTATCAACACCATTTTCTATGCAAATCCAAAACACAGTCCCATATGGGCTAATGTGAAGAAAATTAACTCTACCCCAGCCAAAACCAACACACAGTGGTATCTTTTTATACCATATACTTCTCTTCAAAGACTTCTGTGATGTCTTACTTTGTTGCATGTGAAATGTTGGTTCCTGTACCTTCTGGTCTCTATTCTGTGCTGTTGGGATTCCTGGAGTAACTCAGTGCGATCACTGTAGCTTGACAGGGACTTGGGTACAACAGTATCTTTGAGTTTGATGTCTGACCCAGCAGTGACAAATACCTATCATGAATAGGACTGTATCCTGACACACAGGAATTTTTAATTGTTAAGTATAAATACAATAAAAAAACTTAGAAAAATCTTGGAAAATCTTAGGTAATTTCTTAATTTATCTTTAATATATATCTTTCTTAATATATCTTAATATATCTTTAGCACTAATTTTAAGAATTCTGTACTGAGATCTGTATTGAGAACTGCATGTCTCTGTTAATTTGTTTTCCAATTATGAAAGCTAACAGAAAATTGCAAAAAAAATCGTGTCATTTATTAAAGATAATGTTAGTTTAATTCCTGTTTTACTATTGGTATTTCCAGTAAGGATACGTACAGTGATGTAGTTGCTTTAGCCTGTTGAGTTTTTGGCTTCTTTGCTTAGACATCTGATGAGAATCCTGGTTAACGCAAAAAGGGTAATACTTTAGAAGAATGTTACACTTTAGAAAAGAGTTCTTAAATTGTCCTTGGGTAGTAATAAACTTGGGTAGTATAATGGACATACCCCATATTTACTATTTCTCATGTTTATGACCTGTTTATTCCACTCTCTCCGTGTAATTTATGAGACTTTGTCAATGATTATTCCATCTGTACGTAATTTGGGATATGAAATAGCCACACTGTGAAAGAGAATCTGCCTCATTAGCATTGTTTCAGTTCTCAAGTAATGGTATTTCAGCTTCTTGTTATTGATTGATACTAATTTAAGGCACTTTCTAATGAAAGAGTCAATTATTCTTGTATGCACTGCTTTCCTTTGTTCATTTTGCAGCATATCCCTTCATTTATTCCTTATTAAGCACTAAGTGGAGGGTAACTTGCTATTTAGTGGGTTAACAGAAGAGTTGGAAGATCTCATAGGCTATGCTGTAGTTAAATAGGTATGTCATATCTTCCCTGCAAAGTTTTGACAGACCAATACTTTCTTGTCAGGCACACAAAGTCAAATATTTAACTCTATACCACCCTCCCAGACTTCTCACTGTTAATTCTTATGCTCTGCATTATATTGCATGGTAGCCAGGTCTCTCAGTATACCTCTGACTCAAATCCATGCAAAATAAATAAAATGTAGTAGAATTTTAATTGTCCTTTTTCAAAATGTGAATTTAGGTTTAGCTTTAGTTTTATTGTAAAATAACTGAATATCTAAAATACATTCAGTAGTGCTGCCTGACGTCAAATGTTTAGTTTAGTTTAGTAGAACAGTGGGCAAACCATATCATTGTAGTTTCTTGTAATTTTTATGTTTCAAATACAATTATTTATTATATAAATTATAGAGTCTTGATGGTTAATATTTTTTCTTTCTTTCTGAACAGGTATTAAACCTCTCTGAAAAGAGGTATGACCTTGCCAAGCTTAACCCAAAGGTATCAATTGTCTTCCATAACATAGCTTTCTAGTTTTAAATACAGCTTAAATGGTCTGTTAATCCCTGAAGCTATACAAGTGTTGATATACAGAATAGGAGAAGTTTTGGAAGATATTAAAGAACCCACCTATATCCCTTTTTATTTTTTCTCAAGTTCTGTTTTGTGTCTGTTAGATCTATGCTTTACACAGCTTTTCCAGTTGTTTTCTTAGACTTTACACACAGGACCAGAAGCCAGCTCTGACTTCTGAAAAACTTCTATTGGGTGATACAAATCCTGTGCAGTCACAGGATACTAGGGTTGTATACTGTAACATACAGTCAGCTGAAGCTAGTGAACTTGATTCAGATAAGGACTTCCCTTTTGTATTATCTTTGAGTACTTGCTCCTCTGCCCAACAGAGGCATAAGGAATGTCAGAATGATTGATGTTCTGACTCTTGTTCTTTCTCACCAACTGATGTGTTTGCTTGTTGTAAGAAGTGGTGTGCAGGTACACTTCAGCACCTGTTATAAGGCCAGAGTAGCACAGATGTGTATTTACAGCAGTAGATTAACAGAGATAAGCTACCTGAGGAAAGTACTAAAACTCCTCTTAATTTTAACTTTTTGCATTCTTTATTGATCATGAAGGATGTGTTTTTTAATATTAAGCATATGTTGAATGCATAATATGTACGTATTGCATATGTTTTGTTAGTAAATAAGCATATAATAAAAATAGGCTTAGTAAACTGTCCTATGTAGTGAATAGAAAATCTGAACAAAATTTTGACATGCAGTAATCATGTTTTACATGAAGGAAATAAATTGAAAATAAAATTAAATCCATCAGAACTCATACTTTTTTCTAATTCTAATTGTATTTACTGTTATATAATACCAGAAATTCTAACTGAAAAGTCTTTTAAGAAATCAAGACCTTCAGAAATGTTGTCATTTTTAAGTGATTGGTGAGATTGGGATGGAGGAGGGGGAGGAGGAGGAAGTTTTTTGTTTATTTGTTTTTATAAAAATACTAGTATCTTAAAAAACAATAAATTCCCTCTTCCACTTAAAGAGACCTGTAAGCATCATGACAATTGCATGGTTATGTGAGATGGAAAAAGTTGTAAAGACTTTCAACCTTGACAATTATTTGAATCCTGATTTTAGTATGTGATACTAGGGTCAAGGTGTCTCTCGTAAATGTTACTTGTTTAATTGCAGATTATGGATGTGGGGTGGCCTGATCTCCATGCTCCGCTTCTGGATAAGGTGTGCACTATCTGCAAGGCTATGGAGTCCTGGCTGGACAATGACCCTCAACATGTGGTGGTGATCCATTGCAGAGTAAGTGCAGTGGATGAGTTTGTATTAATTTTCAAAAATCTTGTCATTTACTCTTCTAATATTAAAAAATAAAACGTTAGATCTGTTTTCAATGTTGGCAACAGTGTGCCAGATGTTCTGTTGATGTAAGTAAGCTTAAATCCATTGATCTTTCATGCTTGTTAAAGGTTTCTTTTTTATGACTGAAGTCCTAGTCCTTGCTGCAGGTATAGCGTGAACCAATGTTACTTCATCCTTCAAAGGTCACTGTTACTTCTGCAAACGTATTTAGAAGCTTGAGATTTTTACAGCTTGATGGAAAACTCTTCATGTTCTGTGACACTCAGGAATTTTGTTGCTGGATAAGAATAGGCACTGTATCACAGATCATCTCTAGACTGTGTATGGTTGTAGGAAATGAGGTCATTAAGGACCTTCTGGATACTTTTGAAAGGCTTTAATTGACAGCATCATTGCAGTGCCTTGGAGCAAAGCTACCAGTGTGCTGTGCTGCTTCCTCCTGCTTGCTCCCAATAAACAGAAATAAAGAAAAACCTTAGTTAAATTTGGATAAAATGAATTCAGAACTGGGTTGGTAGCTGTGCTTGTGACACTTGAGGCAAACTGTATCACTGCCAGATGTTACTATAAACAAAATTATGGTGATAATGGGATGGAAACTTCTCTTCAAGTCAGGTTGGAGGCACAAAAGCCCCGCCCCCCCAGCCAGTCCAGGAAAAACTTCCTCAGAGAAAAGTGGAAAAAACTATTTATTTAACAAACAAAATACCTACAAGCACAAAGAATGGATACTATGAAAATATAAAATGAACAATGAAACAATAAAACCTCTTGCCGCTCTGAAGAGAGATGGCAAACTGAGAAAGTCCTTGCTATGGGTGCAGCTCAGCTCACTCAGTCTTTTGCAAATCCCAGTCCCTCCGGAGGTCCAGGCCCGGTGGGCTGCAGGTGCGAGCCCTTGGTGCTCCTCTGGGTTTTTCAGTCCAGAGTAGATTTAAACAAGAAGAAAATGAAAAAACAGTCCAGGGAACTTTTCTGCCTCATCTAGCTAAAACTAACTAAAAGCAAAAAGATCTCTGTCCCACTGCTGTCCGTGCCTCCAACGAGGCAAATGTGCCTCCAGTCCCAAATTTCTTCCAGGCAGAATGTCATTATTGTATGAAATACTTGAAATCTTACTAGTTGCAGGAATGAAGCCAGGAGAACAGCCTGTATGTGGGACAAAAGAAAAGGGAACAAAGTATTTTTAGGTATACAATCATATACAAATTTACAATGTATGTTCTTGATTAATGCCTTTTGCTAATATAGGTTTCCTGCCACAGAGATAGATACAGCCTACTACTATCAGCTGAGAGACTGAAAGTATTTTGGAATCTGTGAGAATGGCTGCTTTTTAAATTTTACTGCATTTGTCATGTAAATGATATAAAAATACTTAAGAACATTTTTTAAATTATCCATAGAAAATCAGTATCTATAAATCTCAGGTGTTGGGAAGGTAAAAATGCAAAAACCTGCCAGAAAGGCCTATTCTTTCTAAAATAGGTATTTTATTTCATCCTGGTAATTGCAACATTGTCTAGACTTGTTGAGAATGATCTCTGGAAAATAAGTACAAAATTAGAGTAGTTCATACAATTTTTTTTTCCAGTTGATTCCTCTTAATTGGTAAGGCATACACAGAAATCCTACTTAGTGTTTTTTTGTGTCATTTGTCAGCCAGCTTACATTAACAGATAAGCTGCTGCCCATTATTTCCACCTTTCCGTCGACACAGGGTGCATGAGCAAAAGGACTCTGAATCTCTTGCCTTGAAATTGTATTTACTATGGGTCTTAAATATAATAATGCCCAATAATGTACTATATAATATAAGTTATCATTCCCTTTTTCCTATACAGGGAGGAAAAGGAAGAATAGGTGTAGTCATATCATCATATATGCACTTTACCAATGTTTCTGCAAGGTAAGTGTGAATAATGCATGTTGTATTCTTTTTTTACAACAAACATTGGGAAAAATGCCTTTTAGTTGATTACTGTCTATCAGCTTACTGTTTGTCAGGTTTTCTTCTGAAAGAGTTTTAGAACATGTCTTTCTTAACAGAGTCTGCTTTCATGATAGTTTTCTTGTCATCCTGCTTCCTGCAGGAGACTGGATTAGGTGACAACCTAAGGTCCCATTGAAACTGAAAGTTTATTGGTTTGCAGAAATGTTGCTTCTCTTCCCCTGTTCTTTTCAGGCCGGCTAGCAGCTGCAGGGAGCTGGGGGCAACATACCTCTGGGTCCACGAATGAAGGGCAGGTACAGGAGCCTTACTGGAGCCTTAGGGGAGAGGTCTTTTGGCGGTGCAACAGCTATTGGCAGCATACAGGCAAGCAAGACATGACACAGCTTCTGAGGGTGTTGATTACATGGTGTTTATTCAGGGGTCCCACACCAGGGGGGGAGCATGGCTCCCCCCAGAGAGGGCAGGAGGCAAGAGGCCTGCACACTCCAGACGGTTCCAGAAGAGCAAAAGAGCGAGCAACAGCCTCGTGCTACTCCCTTAGGAGACTTCCAGTGAGGGGGGCAGATCCAAGGCTTGGACCAATGGCATATTGATAGGGGAGGAGAGGAGGGGTTGGGTCATCGAGGATGAGGTCTTGGACAGGGTTACAATGATTGGCAACTTAGGGGGATTACAACTTAGTAATGAACAGAGTGAACAGAATCATTTAAGAAAAATGATTGTCTTTATTCTATTAAACCTATCTATTTGCCACATTCATCAAGTAGCCTCTTGAATCGGTGAGAAATTATTCCTGAAGTACTTAAGGAAAACTGGTATTAGAATCTGGAAACAGTGTTTGAGTAGGGAATTCCTAGACATTGATCCAAGTGCAGAATGAAGTGTAAGAAATAATCTAGACTTTATTTTGCAGTCAGTTCAAACAGTAAGTGTCTGATTACTTGGTTTTAATTGTTTCTTTTGGAGTGCTCAAATTATGAAATGATAATTGACAATTTATATCGAAAAAGATACAGTTTAATAAATGGCCTCAAAAAGAATGAAATACATTTTGGAAATTTTTGTTTGGTTTCTAATCACATTGTTTTCCCTTGTTTTTTTTTTTTTTTTTGTTTTTTTTTTTTTTTTTTTAAATTTATATACATACATAAATATATTAAAATAAAAATACACTCTAAATGCTGTGGTTAAATCAAATTTGATCCTGAATTCACACCAGCCTGTCAGTAATAGATTAGATCCACTACTGTAGTTGATGGAGTCTTGAATTGCTAGAGGTTGATGGCAAATTACTCATGGAAGTCAGTCAAACTTGAATCCTGGAAAATAATTTGTGTTCATTGGGGTAAACCAAATTTGTAAGTAATTATGGACCAAGAAACCAAAGTGCATTGTGTACACCAATATGTGCTGAAAAAAACACTTGCTTCAGTGATTGCCACAATTTCATCTTTTGTTGAGAAGTATTGTGAATGACAAAACCTGTCAAGTGAAGGTCGTATAGTTATTGTGATGTGATATCAGTGTTGCACTATTATGTCATCCTTAAAGGTGGTACCTGGCTATAAATACATTTTAATAACACCATTAGAGTCACATTCAAGTGTTGTTTTGTTTAGCCCAGCAATGAAAGGTATCACCTTTTACCCCTAACAAATTCAAGATTCCTCCAGTGAAGTTGCAGGAGAGGAGTGAGCTTGGAAAGCCCTCTTTAACTTTCTGGATATCTGGCTAGCTGCTATCCAAAACTTAACATTTCTGTGTAAGAATGAAGCTGGGGGTTTCCCAGCTAGGATTTGTATATCCTTAGCATTATCAAGACTCTTGAAAATGGTACACAGCAACTAAGCAGAAGCAGAAATTACTTCAGGTGCTGCTGTTAAGGGTGCCATCTACTGTGTCTGAAATGGTACTTAGAAGACCTTTCACACGAAAAAAAGTTCATAATTGTCAGCATGCATAGGTGTCCTGGTTCTGGCTAGGAGAGGGTTAATTTTTTCAGTATGCTTGAGGGAGTGTGGCCAGTACCCAGAGGTTATTCTATACCACCTCATGTCATTGCAGGGAGTGGGGGGAAGGGCTTCAAGGGAGAAGGGGTCCCTTCTGGCTGAGAAAGTGTGGCAGAGGGAGCCATCCAGCATTGTCTATTGTTGGGGGTTTCCACAATGAGTGATAATGTTTCCTTCTACCCTCTGTCATTATTATTGCTGTTCATACTGTTCATTTCTTATCTCATTCCTGTGTCCAGTAAATTGTTCTTATTCAAAGATCAAAACCTGTGATCTTTGCCTTTGTACCTCCAATTCTCTTCTGCATCCCACTGCAGGGGAAGGGGAGAGGAGGGAGGGAGCAAGCAGCAGTGTGATGTGGAGAGCATCAGTAGGAGCACTAAATTAGGGAATTCCATTCCTGAACCACAACAACATGCCAAAAAAACCTAGGCTTAGTGAAATTCTGTAAATTTAAGTTTAGCACCTCTGCTGTAAAAACAGGCTAAAGATTAGGGTTGGGGTTGTTTAGTCTGAAAGAAGAGTAGGCTCTAAGGAGACCTTCTGATTGTCCTCTAGTTCATAAAGGAAGCCTACAAGATGGGTGGAGTGTGAGACTTTTTCAAAGTAAGGCAGTAATAGGACAAGGAGGGGATGGCTATAGACTGAAAGAGGATAGATGTAGATTAGATATTAAATACAAAGAATAAATTCTTTACTGTTAAAGTGATGAGGCACTGGGACAGGTTGTCCAGAGAAGCTGTGAATGCCACATTTCTGGAAGTGTTCAAGGCCAGCTTGGATGGGGTTTTGAGTAACCTGGTCTGGTGAAAGGTGTCCTGCCCATGGCAGGAGAGTTGGAACAAGATGATCTTTAAGGTCATTTCCAAGCTAAACTGTTCTGTGACTCTATGAAAAATCCTTATTGAGGCAACCTCCCTTTAGTTATATGTTGTAATATCAAATTTTCTTATTTAGGAAGGAATAATGTGCCATCAAATTTAGTGAGGTCAAACAGAGCTCTTCGCAATTGTTGATACACTCTATTTTAAGAATCAAAGTGCCTGCAGTTTTTGGCCAGTTAGGAACGGGCTGTCTATATTCTGGATGGCAATGTGGGGTGGGTGAAGACATAGGAAGATACATGGTGGATTGTGTGAGAAAGAGGTTTTGGATGAAGAATATTTAAAGTACACACTGTAATTTTTAACACCCATGAAGAAAAGGCTTGACTTTATAGTCTGATCCAGCTTTCTGTCAAGACAACTGGCATCTTCTGATTAATTTTTGGAAAAGGCATAAATTTCATTTTTATCCTAATATGCCTATGTGTACTTTGCAGTTTACTTTTCCTCTGAACTCATTTCAGTTGAACTAGTTGTGGAATTTAGATGTTGAGATTCTGGTGTGTTCTTATATTTTAGAGCTTTCAGATCTTTTACGTTCTGACATAAATTAAAACTGTGAACTAAATTTGTTATGAGACATATTGTTTTTATGTGGAATAGATCTAAAAGAATCACCGTAGCATGTTACTTGGCGTATGTGATTAACAGCATTCATACTGATTTTTGGCACTTTTTCTTTATTTTTCTGTAGCCTCTTGCCTTCCTGCACCCAAAAAAGATCCACATAAGAGGCATTCTGGATAGAGAATAGAAGGAAGTGTATTTCTTTGCCTATGTTGCTCCTTGATTGTGTGGTTGAAGAGTTTGTGGTTGGCTGATGTAAAATAGTTCTTTTTCAAAGACAGTCTCTTCCTTGATGGCTCAGGGTACAGGAAACAAAGGCTGAATGAATTATTGACTGCTTAAATGAACCTGTATCCTGATACTACAGTTCTTTCTGAAAAAGAAAATAAATTTGTATTTTATAGAGAGAACTCCCCAGTGGAACATTCAAGAAATTATGGCAAGTATCCTTCTTTGGGAGTCTGAGCTGTTTGGTTTTGACAAGGTTTTTTGCCTTTTGATTTCAACGTATTCATGCTGGAAGCATGCAATTCAGTTAATTGAATAAGGAAGAAGGTGCTTTGCTCAGGAAGGAAACTATCTTAAGGTATTGAATGAGAAGCTGTCAGTGAAATAAACATTGTCCACAATGTCCAAATTACTAGACTTGTCTAGTTAGGTACTTTTTTTTTTTCTTCTTACCTTCTTTTTTTCTTCCAAATATTTTTGCATATTTCAAGTAGTAACCTGCTGAATTTTCAAGGTAACAGAAGAATAACGTGTCTCTTTCTTTCTCATGTGTCTCTCTGATAGCGCTGACCAGGCTCTAGACAGATTTGCTATGAAGAAATTCTTTGATGATAAAGTTTCAGCTTTAATGCAGCCGTCCCAAAGAAGGTATTCAATTTGTTTCTAATTTATATCAATAAGAAACGTCATCATTATCTTCTGCTCCCATCCCTTACTCCCTTCCCAGCTATGTGAGGGCTATTTCCACAAGATCCTCCAGTGCTTTGTGAATTCTCAGCACTGTATCTTATATTAATATTCCTTGATTGATGAGATCTTTCCTTCAGTTCCTGCATGTGGTCCAAGATAGGAAAGACCTTTTGTACCACCCTGTTATGTAAATGGGTTCTCACTGCATTGTTTGTTAACAAAGAGATGTCACAATCTTGATTGTTCCAAGATAACAATAAACTCATTTTTCTGTGGCATAATGAGTATGGAATGTGTGCTGATTAGTGTGCAATAAAGATCTTTTTGTTACTTGTTTAGATGATCTGCAGATTATGCACCTGTCCCATGTCCATGCTAGTAAATGTTTGTCAAAGCGTACAATATTCATTATCTTTATCTGTGTTACCTTTTCAGTCATTCTGTATGACAGAGGTTGAGTTAGGATTCAAAGTAAAAAGCACTTTGAAAAGTGAATAGTTCTGGGGTTCACTATGTACCTTGTTTCAATGACAGGTAGTTGACGGATTCAGTACCAAAAGAGACTGAAATCCATCAGACAAGTAATTGTGATATAGGTGAATCTTTAGAAATATAAAAAATCATCTGGGTTTGATTTGGTAATGACTGTTTATATTTTTGTCTTAATCCATGTGTCTGCACTAGGTAGTTTAGAAGTTGTTTTAAGTATATGAATTTGCTAGTAATTAAAACAGAAAAATCAGTAATAACTAGTGTAAGGTGTTTGGTTCTGTTAATCTCTAAATAAAAACTTAGCAGTTACTTTTTTAACCCATTAGGTGACATGCACAGCTCCTTTTAACTTGAAAAATAGTAACACAACATTCCATTAGACTTGAGATAAACTTTTCATAAGGAGGAGTTGACTGGCCATTTTTGGTTTCAGTTTTATGCTTGCATATATGTGTATTGCATTTCAATAATAAGGATTTGAGAATGCTGCCTACCAGACAAAGAAGTGTGAACTATAGCAGCAAAAGGAAATGGTTTTTCCTTTTATTGTTAATCTTCCCATCCAGAAGAACTGGACAGCAGGAATAGTTCATTAAGAGCCAGGAACAGCCTGTGAATTGTGCGTCAGGACAGTTTTTCAACCAGGTTGACAGGAAGCTTCAGTAGCTACTAACTTAAATGAGCTGCATGTGAACCCTAAAACTAGACGTTAAATAGGTATAAATGGTTGGATTGATCTTTCCTACACCCCCTTCAAGGGCACTTGCTTAATTCTTCTGGGGATAACTGTGGGGGGAGGACCTCAGAGATACTCAGTTTGTTTCTTGACTGATGGAGTTAACATCTTTGCTCAGCGCTACTGAACTTGACCTGCCCTTATCATCTTCAGACATGATACTTTGAAGTATCATTTCTCGTGAGAACAGAGGTGCTTTTCCAAATTGTTTGTCAGAAGATTTCTTCTGAATCTCACCTCTCCTACCTTTGTCTGGCCTGGCAGTGGCCACTAATCTCACTGCAGAGAAAGCAAAACCAACTGTCTTAATATTTGTGGGTAATTTCATACTCCTTTGTTCCCACTCTGGTTGGTCAGTGGCCTTTTAATATGCTTTTTCTCAGAAACCAGTACTGGGTAATTAATTAGTGATATCCTTGTAAAACCTAGTTTATATATAAATGGATGTCATTTAAGTGGATCTCAAAATTGTAAAATATAAAAATACACCCATTTTTCACATTTTGAAACCTTTGCTGCACTAAATCTTGTCCAGATAAAAATAAATTGTGGCCATTAAGTGACTTAGCTTTTCCCTACTGTCAGTTGGGTACTGTAACAATGGCAAGAAAAGTAACTGTAGACCATATCTATTTTGAATCCATTCTCAGATAAGCAGTTGAAGATTTGTCTGAATGAGAAATGCAGATAGAGACCCTTCATATGAAAAAAAATTCTCCCAAACCTTCAGGATAAATCTTTGAATGCTCTTTTCAAAAATAAGTCAACTGTCTATAGGCCCCTTAAGTGTACTGCCTTGAGAAAGGTTTTCAAAAATTCAGTCAAATTTTTGTAATAATTAAAAACTGGTAGAGAGAATGTTCACACTGACATTAATAAACTAAATTATTGAAGTCATGAGAAGTCACTGACAAAACATTTTAACACATTGGTTTTTTTGTCATGTTAGGTGTGTCAATGTGTAAAATTTGTGCTTTTGATGTACCAAATTCTTTCAGAAAGACTGAAGGACAAAACAACAACAAAAAATTGTCTTTTCGTAGCATTTAAAATAAATTGAGCTTTGCAAGCTCTCTGTAAAATGAAACCTTTTTTAAATTACCACAACCCCCATTCTAGGGTAGTAAAGTTGTTACCTGGCAGGATATCCTTAGTTGTGGTGTTACCAGGAACTCAATGAGATCTGTGCATAAAGGTGAAAAGGAGATGATTTTCCTCTGTACATTCCTGAAAATAAAGGAAGGTCTTCTCATAGGCATAGAAGAAAAAGGGACTCAAAGCCAGTGGAAAAATTACAGGCACTGCAATGGTGTTTATTTGCATGTATTTGCTAATGAGCTTGTGACCAAACCATGTATTAAATCGCAGAAATAGAGTAATTTTCACATTGCTGTGGTAGTTTTCGTCTTGTTTTGTGCTGAATTGAGATCACTGCTCATTATGAAGATGTTATTTGCAATGCCCTTTAATGTTAAGATTTCTGACAAGGGCACTTCTTGTTCTTGTTTTAGTGAAGATAACTTCATTGTAAATTGGATGGGACCCATATCGTGCTGCTGTGAAAGACATTTTAGACTTACAGTTGTAACTAGGAATGTATACCAAAACAATTGACTTTGCTGCCTCTTCTACTTGGTTTCTTACTTAAAGTAGTAATGTAAATCACTAAAATCAAGATGTCAACAACAGCAATGTAACAGCCATGGATTTTAATACAGTGGTAAATTAAACTATCTTTTCATGCTGTTTTGTGAAGATTATTATTTTGAAGTTATGTGCATTGTCACAATGCTATTCATTACCGAATATCTGGAAATACCATTGCGTAAATAATGTATTTCCGTGGTATTAGTGGTTTTATATAATTCAGATAAACTTTTTGTTTTCAGATATGTGCAGTTCTTAAGTGGCCTTCTATCTGGATCTGTGAAAATGAATGCAACCCCTCTTTTCCTGCACTATGTTATCCTTCATGACATCCCAAACTTAGATGCTGGAGGAGGTAAATTACCTAATTTTTCCTGTTCAGGTCTAGGATCAAAATCTTGTTTCATTTTGGAACCTTCTAGAAAGCCTGCATGAATCTCAAAATAAAATTAATATCTTTTTGATATCCATCCAAATATTCCCAATGAAGTAACCAGAAGAGAAGCATCTTTAGAGTAAAAATTGGAGCAGGTGAAATCAATTTCTTGTTCTTTGTTAAATGAATAGTTGATACTATTCATGTTTGCCTATCTCTGGACAGTTGTGGTCTCTGTTACTGCAGAGGATCTGAGAACCTGGTCAAGTTTCACAGCCATTTCCTCTTTGTTTTGGGAAACGATTATAAATATAATCTCTTTTCTGTTTTGAGATTGGATTTTGTGTGGAAAGGCTGTTGGGATAGGGTATACTTACAGAATTACACATAATCATTTAGTTTGGAAAAGGACCTCCAAGATCATTGAGTCCAGCCTTTGATGCATCATCACTTTGTCAACTAGATCACCAGTCATTTCTTGAACACCTACCTATGGTGACTCTACCACCTCCCTGGGCATTCCATTCCAAAGTTTAGCAACACTTTCAGTGAAAAAATTCTTCCCTCTGTCCAAAAGGAACCTTTTCTGTGAAGCTTGAGGCTATGTCCTCTTATTGTATCATTAGTTGCTGACGATTAGTTGCCAGGAGAAGAGGCTGACTCCCACCTTGCTACATCCTCCTTTCTGGCAGTTATAAGGAGTGATAAGGTTTCCCTGAGCCTCCTTTTCTCCAGGTTAAACAACCCAGCTCCCTCAGCTGCTCCTCATAGGACATGTGTGGAGACTCTTCACCAGCTCCCTTGACCTTTTCTGGACACACTACCGCATATCTGTCTTGAAGTGAATGGCACAGAACTGAACACAGTAGTTGAGGTGTGGCCACACCAGTGCTACTAACATGGCTTGCTATCCTAAGCGGCTTTAAAATTAAAATTATATCATTAGATAATGTGCTAGAGCACAGTAAAGGAATCCAACTTTAATGGTTGGACTTGATGAACTTAGAGGTCTTAAGGATTTGTGGTTAAATAACTGTTTTGTCTTTCTGCACTGTTATTATCTGAAGGTCTTTTGTAATATAATCAGCATGAATTTGCAATGATTATATTAATTGTTGTTTAGTCTGATTTTATTTCTAAAGTATCTGTTTTAATAAAGTTAGGGTATTGTTTGTTCTGGGTAGAAATTTAAGTGCCTTATTAATTTTGAAGCACAGCTGAAGTTCAAACAATTTGTTTTGAAAATGTTTTTATTTTATATTGGGTATTAACTTTTTTTTGGCCATTATCATTCTTCCTTTAATTTCATTTTCTTGAAGAATTTGTTTCCTTCCTTACTAGAATGCTTAAAGTCCCTCCCTGTTGAATTCAGAACTAGTCCGCAATGAAATAAAATAAAATAAAATAAAATAAAATAAAAATAATAAAAAATAATAAAAAAAACCAAACAACAACCCTTTTAGCCAATCTTGCTTTGAAGGGTGTTTTGACAGTCCAATGTTGCCACTTGTGTGCTGTTTTGCTCAGTCTGGATGTGCATGAAGCTTCCTAGTTGCAGTTGATTTCCTGTATCTGAATATTACAAAACACCCTTTTGTGTTGGCTTCTTTTCAGCTTGTCGGCCTTTTCTAAAGATATACCAGGCTATGCAACCAGTTTATACATCGGGAATATAGTAAGTTGTAAGCATTTTCCATTATGTTTGAATTTAGGTTTTAATTTTCATGATTGCAGAATTACATAAGCTTTTTTAGTTTTGTTTGTGGGTTTCTTGTTTGTTTTGTGTTTTTGTGTCTTTAAGCCATGTATTTTATTTTTTTTTTCTTTTGTCAAGTAGCATAGGGTCAGAAAATCAAAGTCGAATCTGCATTGCTATAGACCCTGCCCAGCTCTTGAAGGGCGATATTATGGTGAGTTAATTGTATGAAATGAAAATCTATTGACATGACATTTAGTTTACTGTCTCTGACCTGTTTTGTGTTCTTGTAAAATATTATTTGTTGAAATGCCTGGAGAAACTATTATTACAGAATAATTTAGGTTAATTTAGTCATCATCTTTAGCTTTCCTGGGAATAAAAAGTCTTGTAAAAGGTTTTTAGGAGCAAATAGTTTTCAAAACAATAGCTCTCGGCATTCTCCTTTTTATAGTATCACTAAGCCCAGTAAGGCCTGTATTGTTTTCTTTATAAAGATTACTGTGTGGAGTATTTGTTATTTGACATTAAAATATCTTGTCCTATAATTTGGAAGGCAGTGTGCACAACTGTAAAACTATCTGCTATAAAGAAAATACCTAAGTAATTCTAGATTGTTCTGGCACTCAAGAAAGTGCAATACCAAATAAGGGATAGATAATGTCCAAGGTCTGGCTGGCACAGAGTTAAATTTTGCAATTGACAGACAGAGCATGGTTTGGACCCAAAGGTTATTTTGTACCACCTCATGTTATTTTCAGGGACAGGGGAAGGGCTTTCTTTCTGGTCAGGTAGCATGGTAGAGGGAGTTCTCAGGTATTGCTGGGGTTTCTGGGAGGTGGAGAGGAGGAAGAAGGGGACAAGTCTGTGAGCAATCATGTGAATTGTCTGGGTTTTTGTTTACTTGTACCCTCTGTCATTTGTATTGCTGCTGTTCCTGTTTGTGCATCCAGTTATCCTCCCCAACCTGCTGCGGGTGAGAGGGGGATGAGTAGTGGCTGAGCAGTGTGTGTGGTTTGGAGTGTTTCAGTGGGACCACTAAATTGGAGAACACTATTCCTGAGCCACAATAGCCTTGTTTGGCACCCAGTGTGGGGTAGGAAGGATTAGGAAAGCAACAGGTCTCCCCAGAGTGAGTTTGAAGCAAATTTCATCTAGGCATTTTGTTACATTAGGTCCAGAGCCACTGGTCACAACATTGCCTGATTTGTCCATGTGGTGCGGTACCTAACTGTGTATATTTCCATATCTCATGATATTTTTCAGATCAGGAAGAGGGATCAGGATTATTTTATTGATGTACTGTGTGATACCAGCTTATGATGTGGTAACATCAAGGACAATGAGGGTCATTTGGGATGTATATCGAGTGCTGCTCTCCTGCCCTTACCTCCAGCATTACCTTTGGGAGTCCATTAATAATCATACCCAGTTTGTGGGGGGAACAGGGGAGAATGATTTTCCCCAGCTTTTCACCTCCTTTTTCTCTCTCAGATTAGTTACAACAGTTTTTGAGAATTTTGAATTGCCCTTGGATATTTAGGAAAGCATGTTCTTGTGGCTAGGTCTGCCAGCTCTTCTCAGTCTGGTCCATAGTATGTTAAGAGTTACAGGAGATTTTTAGGAGGGTCTTTCAGAGATCTGCCGAGGGTGGGTCGTCATGAGTGGTATGCAAGGGAGGAGAAAACAGGCCAGCTTCTGAAAGATTATTGTATTCCAATGGTTTGTAAGTTCACCCCTGAACAACTGCAAGACTCTGTTGAAGTGATAAAAATATGCAAAAGAAGAAATGCTGTGGCAGTTCCATAGAGGCATGAAGTTATGCAATGTGCTGGGCTCTGGCTATTGTTTATTGGACCTTGCTGATTACCAGACAGCACCCTAGGGGGAAAGGAGGAAAACAGATCAGTAGGCACTATGGCCACTCAAACTGCAGCTGAAACATGTGCTGGTAGCAGTTGCCCCTATACAGAAGAAATCCAAGCCCAAATCAGTTGGCATAATGAGGGATAAAGGGTCAGTAGGGCACTCCACAAGAGGAAGAATTAGGGCTAGAGGTAATCTGATCCCTGTCCCTGGGTGAGCTATGATCTATGGGTAAGAATTTCAGCAACCAGCTGGGTAGCCCTTGGTGACATGGCTGGTCCGATGCTGGGATATTGTGGCCCATGATATGAAACCAAATGGTAGTGAAGCCAAGCAACTGGAATCCCTGTCCTGGAATGCGTACATTGGGATTGGGAAGAGGACAGTGTCTCAGCCTCTGGAGGTGACTCTTGTCAAGTATATAAGGAGTGTCTTGTATCTTAACAAGGGTGATCTATTACTGAGACAAGTGGAACACCATGGAGAAAGGTATCCAAAACTTGAGAGAATTAGCTGTGCTGGAGGTACTTTATAAGGATGCAAATAATGAGCAATTCTGTATAAATCCAGATGAAGTCCAATGTACACAAACACCACATGTTGTGGAAGTTCCTAGGAAGTGCACCATTGTGGTATATGAACTCATTGACAGTGATGTCATGGAAAGAAGGTGAACAAAGAATGGATAACTTGGTTACCAAACTCCAACTATATGAAGAAAATACCTCTTCCTCCCTATGGGCCTGTATCTTTTCTGTAGAAAGACTGTCCCAGGACCCCCTGCAATTTAAAGAGGACTACCAGCAATTTAAAGAAGTGTCCCATGCCCTGCCAGTACAGACCAGCTCTGCTATTAGCAATGTGTTGTCCTGCTCAAGAGAGAGGGTACACACCACAAAGTAACCTGTGGTTTTGTTGCTGTTGACAGAGACAGGGACGTGACATTAATAGACCAAAGATCACGCAGCAACAGCCCCGTTTATTGTCCGGCAGCTCCTTTTATGGGGCTTTCAAATTTCCTGCGCTTACAGACATGATTGGTCAAGGGTCTCAACTCCACCTAGCTCACGGGCCAATGATGTGTGTGTAGCCATGCTTCAAAGGGGTTGGCTGAGGTTCTCTGCCTGGGTTTGAATCCAACCTCTCATTGTTATGTCTAGGGACCTGTTTACTTAGAGCTGGGCTGATTGAGCTGATACCTGTTAAGCCAAATCATCTATGCATGTCCAGCCTGCTATACCCCTACTGAAAAAGAGATCCTTGCAGCTTATGAAGGGTTTGGGCTGCTTCAGAAGTGATTGACACCAAAGCACAGTTCCTCCTGGCACCTCAACTGCCAGTGCTGGGTTGGATGTTCAAAGGGTGTTTCACACTTGCCACTGATGCTTCATGGAGTGAGTCATGCTGATCACACAGCTAACTGGAATAGGAAACCCCAATTGCCCAGGGATCTTGGAAGTCAACGCAAACTGGCCTGATGGCAAAAATTTTGTACTAACATCAGAGAAGCAGGAGGAGAAGGTGAGGTGCTGAGAAGGCCTCGCTATATAATCAGCACCAGAAAATGAAAAGGAATATGCTCTCTTCACCAGCGGTTCCTGCTGTATTGTAGGGATACATTGAAAACAAAGCAGCTGTATGGAGTCCTGACAAGGCACAGAAGGGACTTTGTTATAAATATTTGACCAGTCAAAATTTCTGACAAAATGATTTATTGGAAATTTGATAGATACAAAGAAAATAAAAGCCACAATCAAAAGGGAACAGTTCTGAGCCCAGGATCAGAACTGGGTGAACAGGCATCCTGCCTCTAGCAGCGTCTCCCACAGTTCACAAAGTCTGTCTTTGCAGGGTTTGTTTTTGTACTGTTCTCTGGGCTGAACAAGGAGTTGCTCCACCCTCCTTTGTCTTTTTCTCTTTTCTTGAATATTTATGGAGTTTCCTTTCATTGCTGCTTGTCCACTGAAGAGTTTTCCGGGAATAGGTGATTTCTTGATTAGTTTTACTGGAACCTGGCATTGGGATGCACACACCTGGCAGTGCTGATAAGATCCATATCGGGTGTGGATGGTCCTCTGATGGGTGCTGATCACTGGGTCCTTAGTTGAGCCATCTCCTTTGAGAGCACATCTCCCCTTCTGGGGCTGTCCATTGTTCCACAGTGATTGCATTGATACACCCTTCCTGGCTTCTGCTGATGTTCTTGGGGTGGTTCTTTGCCAGGGCATGCCCAGATGCCAGTTCTTTGACCAGGATGATTTTATACTGCTTTACTTTTATAACCTGAATTTTACTACCATACTGATGAACTGTATTGTCATATTAACTTTATAACATGAATTGTTAAATTGTTGTAACAAGATATTGTCATATTTATAACACTTGATTGAGGGACAGAGTGTAGATCAAGTCAAGTCACAGAGCTGAAAGACATCCAGTTGGCTTTAGGTATCACTGAATGAGAGAAATGGCCTGCACTCTACCTGTACATGATGCTGGCAAGTGCTCTGTGGGGATGTCTGTACTGGTGAAAAAGATTAATTGGTAGGACAGAGGTACACCTATCCGGGCTGTTGAATCATGGCAAGACTTTGCTAACCTGGATAGAGAAGTTGGCTGCAAAAGTACCTCACTGTAGATGTGCACATACTGAAGAGTCAGGCTATTGAAGAACATTGCAACAACAGATGGATCAAGCTGCCAAGATTAAAGTGTCTCAGGTAGATCTGGACTGGCAACATGAGGGTGAATTATTTCTGGCTTGATGGGCCCATGATACCTCAGATCATGAGGGAAGACATGCAACATACAGATGGGCTCGTGATCGAGCAGTGCATATAATCACGGGCTCTTATCTCTCAGGTTATCCATAACTGAAATGTGCTGCAATCAAGCAGGACAAGCAGGTAAAAGCCCCTGTGGTAGGGGGGACAATGGTCAAAATATAAATATGAGGAGGTCTGGCAGACTGATTGCATCACTCAGGCAAACCCACCAAGGTGAGCGCTACATTCCTACAATGGTGGGAGCAACCACTGGATGGCTGAAGATGTACCCTGTACCTCACACCACTGCCAGGAGCACCATCTTGGGCTTTGAAAAGCAAGTCCCGTGGAGACATGCCACCCCAGAAAGAAGTGAGTTGGACAAGGGGACTCATTTCAAAAATCTCCTCATAGACATCTGGGCCAGAGAGTGTGGTATGGAGTGGGTGTATCATACTCTTTATCATGCACCAGCCTCTGTGAAGACTGAATGTTTCAATGGACTGTTAAAAACCATATTGAAAACAATGGATGGTGGGACCTTCAAACATTGGGATGTAGTGGAGTCCACTAGAACTCTACCAGTTGATCTGGCCAACCAAAATCTCCATATACTGCAGAAGGGAATAAAGACCCTGTGGTGCATAGGAATATGTTAGCGAAAACAGTTTGAATTACTTCTCCTTCAAGCAAAGGCAAACCCATCCATGGGATTGTTTTTACTCAAGGACTTGTGTAATGCAGAGGGACAGGGAAATGTGGTGTGTGCCTCAAGGGGATTTGATTTTTGGGTGAGAACAGTCAGTAACACTAAACTGTATAATGTTGATTGCTGAATGACACTGCCACTGTTTGCCATAACTGCCATGAACAGTGACAATGGACTGCTCCAGATACACCAGTCATGAGCTCCTGATGCAGCTTGCAACCACCCAACTGCATACGAGCCCTTCTGCCCTAGAAGACACCTAGGACAGATGGAATTCACAGTCATGAACTGAATGAACTTGGCAGACATCTTGGAGGGATTGGGCCAGTGGCTATGGAAATGATACCTGTGCTTGTCTCTGTGTGTATGTGCACACACACACACACACACACATATATATATATATAAAAGTGTGTCTATTTGGAAGGTGTGGGATTTGGGCAAGATACATAGAATAAGGGGTGAATAATGTCTTGGTCTTGACCACGACAGGTTTAATTTTTGAAGTAGCCATGAGGAGCATGGCTAGGACACAGGATATTCTATACCACCTTGTTTGATTATTTGGAGATGGAGAAGGGCTTTCCTCTGGTTTAGATTGCATGGTGGAAGAAGCAGTTGGGCACTTTTGGGATTTCTGTGAGGGGAAGGTTTGAGCAATCCTACGTGACTAGTTTTTTTTTTTCTTCTCTTGTACACTGTTCTTAGTATTGTTGCTGCTACTGTTCATTGTCTTATTTCACTGCTGTTTTCAGTAAATTGTTTTTATCTTAGTCTGTGATCTTTACCTTTTGTGCCTCCGATTCTCTTCAGCCTGCTGCAGGGGAGAAGGCAAAGTCGAGTGGTATGTGGTGTGAAGTGTTTCAGTGGGAACATTGAATTAGGGAATACCATTCCTAAACCACGACAGTGTGATTGGTATCAGATTCTTTTTTTTATCTTCCTTCCCCATTCAGTTTTGTATATTGTTCTTTTACTGGAAAATGGAGAAATAATTTTTAAATATACTATTACAAATTGGCATACTCTGAAAGTTTTGAGACACTTTCAAATTAAGGACACTGTTACTTTTTGAAGCACTGTTGGTGCCTAAGGAAATGCAATAGAACTTAACAGAAATCAGTCTGAAATAAACTCAGCATCTCTCAAATGCAGGAGCTCGGGACTTCTGGATGACCAACCAATATGATTAAGCAGAAGCTGGTTATTGTTTACGTTAAGCCATATTTATACATTCTAAGACTACTTGTTCACGTGATCGCGCATTATTTGATTGGTGCCTCTATCTTGTCCATGCATTCAGCATGCACCCCTCAGGAAGTATGGTTGGTTACAGCCCATCACTTCATGGGCCTCCTTGATCTAATTCTTGCATTCTTAGTATTCTGCTTCTCAGCCTTTTCTTTCCTAATTTAGCACTGTTTCTGTCTCAGTAACCTTGACAAATTCCAAAGAGTCCTGATAAGAATAACTACAGGTGGTTTGGCTGGGGCACACTTCGATCTAAGCTATTCAAATACATTGCAACACTCAAATGAGGTTTTAGAATGAAAAAAGAGCTTTTTTCGTAATGCATCATTTTAAAAGAGATAATCTTCCTTAATTTCATGCTATTATTTGAGATAATTCTGAGCAAACTGGTTTCTTTTTAAGCATTTCAGTATTTCCTAAACAAAGACTTCACTTAAGTTTTGAATTTTTTTTTAAAATTATGTCTAAGCAAAAACTTCAGTGGTATCAGACAAAAATAATGATGCTCCACCTCCAATTCCAAAAGGTTTAACTACTTCTAATGTTTGTTTGTTTGTTTTTTAAAGGTAAATAAAATATCCTTTCTTGCCTTAGCTTTAGGGAATTTGTTAACACATTGTGAATAGCCTGTGGTGATACAGAGCAGATGCAGCTGTTGAAAAGCTGCACTGACATCTGCAAATGCATATAGGAATTTTCTGGCACATTTCAATGGCTTGCATTAATTCTTGATTATGGCATCAAAAAGTAGTGAGTGGAGTCCGAATTCAAAGTTACGCTTGGACTTCATTGAAAGCTTATTATGCCTACTGAGCACTAAAAGATATTTTCAGTCTATGGATATAGAGGTAAAAAATTATTAATTGTAACAGAGGACAGATTTTAATTAAAAATGACAGTTCTCTGTAGGTATGTTCTTTAGGGCTAAAATTAATTAAATTTTAAGTTTTTTTTTTTTTAATTATTTAATTTTAAGCTAGTCTAGGTTAAACCAAGGCTGGTACTTTGAATTACAAAGTAGAAAGAAGGAGGAACTCCTTCTCTCATTTAGCATTTTACAAATGGAGTTATGTAAAAGACAGTACATTTTGAGTAAATCCAACAACTGTGCAAAGCCAAAACTTAAATTGTGTATTAATGTATATAAACTTAAAGAAGCTCTTTTCAAGTATTTCTTCTTACATAATACAATTAAATGGAATTATCACAGTTACTTTCATACCAGTTCTACATTTTGGAGCAGGTTAGTTCTAATATCTCTCATCAGGGCTCTCTTAATTCAGTTTCTGTCCAGTTTTCACTGGGCAAACTTGCATTTTTCATCCTTGATGATGGTGTTTTGCCTTTACAGAATTGCTTGGCATGCTGGAGACTTGAGCATTTGTTTATTGACTTAAGCAGTCAAACTGTTACTCATACCTTACCTTTTGGTAATTAAAGTAGTGAAGTGATGATGGTAGTTGTATTGGACTAAAAGGAAGTAGATCCCTTTAATAGACAGGGCTGTGTACACATGTTCCTTTTAGTGCATGTAAAGCACTGTTTAAAAAAGAAGCAAATACTATTTTATGTGGCATTGCCAATATACTGTAGGGGATTCTCTAAAACAAAGAAACAACCTTCTCACTTTCAGATAAAATAGAGATTACATGCATAGACAATCTCCCAGCCCTTATAATGGGTTAGGAATATGTGATTTCCATACAGAATGTTTGAAAAGAAAACATTTCTGGTATATGGGCTGAAATATTTCAGAAGTTGTCCTGTGTGCCAGGTCAGTGCTGATTAACTTCTGAAATTTAGGATATCATGGGGTTACTATAATGAAGGCTAGATGGTAACATCTTATGTTAGATTTTTCAAATTCTGTAGTGAAAAGAATTTCATAACTATGTTTTAATTCCAACTTTCAGAAGCATCCCTAGTAAGCTCCTACATCTTTCATTATTTCATTTGAATAACTCTATGCTCTTCAATTGTTTGGCATTTTCTATCTAGGATACTTTTCTTATTCTGACTTTAATAGAAGCAGTATTTGTTTTCTTTTTAATGCATTTCAGTAATATCAGCTTTATCAGAAAATCCTGATATAATCAGGATTGTATAACAAAATTTTCAGTCCTGTGACTAACCTTGCCAGAATTTTTACATATTCCTGTAAGAATGATGAGTGCCTTGTATTGCAGTAGACTCAGAGAATTAGTAGGTAAAATAGCCATAGATTTATTCTAAGGAAAGCTAGTGTTAGAGAATTGATTCACTTCTAGCTACTGAAATTCATACTAGATGTTTTTGTAGAGCTCTGTGTTCTAGCCAAGGTGTCAAAACTACTATCAACTTCTTGCAGTAACTTAAAATAAGATTGTGTCATTACTAGTGCAATTTTTTTACAAGTCCTAAAATAAATATAATCAGCTTGCAGGCTTGCTTTGAAAAAGTCCTCATGCTCTTCAGTTATTTTGAAATGGGTGTTCTGAAATTCATTAATTTGATAGGGAAGAAGTCTGTATACAGGTCAGCATTTCAATATTGTGCTGCCAGGTGTTGTGATTCTGGCTCATAACCTAGTGATAGGTAACTGATAATGATGAAAATAGTGATTTTTTTTTTTTTTTTTTTTTACATATCTACAAGTATCCTTGGGCCTGTGTAACTTTAAATGATTGAATAATGCATACTCTGCTTCTTCCAACATCAGAGGTGTCTATAATAAATTAGGTTGTGGCTGCTTTAATTAGCAACTAATAACACACTTTTTTTCAGAATTTGAAGAAATGACTTTCTGATATAAAATGTTGCTCTGTCTTTCTAGATGAAGTGTTATCACAAAAAATACAGGTCAGCTACTCGTGATGTGATTTTTCGTCTTCAGTTTCACACGGGAGCTATTCAAAGACACAGCTTGGTGTTTAGCAAAGAAGATTTGGATAATGCCAACAAAGGTACTTGTCTTCTGTGGTTGGTTTGATGTGTATATGTATCGTGTGCAAGCATATGCATGTGATGATCTTCTTCAGCACCTCAAAAGGATTCTTTCAAAAGGATTCTTTTTTTTTCCTTTTCTTATTTTTGGGGAAAGGGAGACTGCTTTGATTTAGTTAAATTGTCGCATGTAACATTAGTAAAACCCTAATGACAGGAAAAGCTCTTCAAGCGAGTTAACTTGTCAGAATAATTCAGATACTCCTACATAGTCCTTGTCACCTTCTCTCACATTTATAAAAACAACAGACATGGATTTAAATGATGACTCTCTTAGTCACCATTGAAGAAAGTAAGATGAGCTAAGTCGTCCCCTTTTCTGGCTAGTGAAAACAGTCATAAAGTCTGATAATGTGTTTGTGATATAGTCTTGAGTCTTTTAATATGCTTCAGAAGAATGGACACAAAGTTTTCAGACACACTTGAAAATATGTCACACTAGTCCTCATATTTCCAAATCATATAGTCAGTTTTATTGTTTATATGCAGGACTGGAAATTCCTCAGCCTATGTTACTAGCAAACTAAAATCAAACATATTTTCCTGCAACATACAACATAAGACTACCAAAAGTTTTGTAATCAAGTATTTGTGGTTTAGCCAATATGGGGAACAATTTTAATTTTTCTGGGTGTGTTTTCTTTATAAGCCATGTCTGTCTAATGTGTAGAGAGGGGATTAGGAACTGTACATCTCTTCTGCTTTTGCTTGTTCTAGAAAGCAAGCAAAACTCCAGCTGGTATTTGTGTGGTCTGTTCCGGAGAATGTGTGACACAAAGAATGTGGCTTTTAAAAGCAGATCACTAAGTTGCAAGTGGGAAGGGGAGAGTGATGAGGGTATGTGTATAGATAGCTATAGAGAATCCTGATTTCTGAGTGTTCTGAAACTGCAGTCCTGGGAAACATCTTGCTGAAATCCTGTCCTTTGTTCTCAGATGACCGTTTCCCTGATTACAGCAAGGTGGAATTAGTGTTTTCAGGAACTCCAGAGAAAATTCAAGGTGAGCATAGAGAACCAAAAATATGCCTAATTTGAAAATAAATCATATTGAAATACGCATTTTTAAAAAAATCATTTTTCCTTTTATTCCACTTCTCTTGTAAAAAATCTTACTTTTTCATGAAAATGTCTTAGTTACTGGCTTAAATTTAGAAAAGTTATAAAGATTCTACATTTATATCAGCATAGAAGTCATCAGATTTTGTTTTGAAACTATATCAGAACACTTGCTACAGCTAGTAGAGAACATTTGTGTATCTGTGTAGAACATAGATAGTTGGTGGTTAGGCTCAGCATAAGTGACAGCAGTGGCCTGTCCCATAACTTTTTTTAGATGTTGTCAAAATTGATTATGTTTGCTGTATTGAAGTTTGGACAGTTTAGCATAAAGAGATACAGCTATAGTTTTCTTGGAAATGCTTCTGCTTTGAAGTTGTCTTGTAGGATATTCTGTATACTTCCAAAATTCTGTTTTAGTATGTTTAAGATTATGTGATAATTCTTACTTGCAGTAAGAATTAAAGAATTTAAGATTATACAGATTATTTCAGTTTAATTCTGTTAATGAATGTGTTCTTAGTCATTTTATGGTGTCCAAAAAAAAATTATGGATTCTGCCTAAGCCTGATTGAAAACCAAATACTCTTAACTGTCTATCTCATACATGTTCCCATTCAATGTCCTCACTGTCCTGTGAATTGCATGCTTTCCTCTTTTTTTTTCACGAGTTTGATAACTTAAAGAATTTTGGTTGCAACAACTACCAAGTTGGATTCTGTCCAACTGAGCACAAAAATATCATTTAACCTGTTAGAAAACCATAAAAGAAAATCAGCTTTATAAATGAGTTTGTCTAGCTTGTTCTAAATGTTTCTGGATAGTAAATGCTTGAAGACAGGCCTGGTGACATGTCTAAAAAAGGACCAAGTTTTTTTTCCAGTTTCCCTTCCTTAAATGACAAATGAGAAGTGTGGATTTTTAAATAGGCTTCAAGCTGTTGGAAAGTAAGGTTTCAAGTAATTGGATATTTGTGTTCAGTTGCTGTCTGAGGAATTAACTGGCGAGGAAGAGCAGCTCATCTTTGTTACTGAACAAGTTATATTTCTTTAAGAAGTCTATGCAGCAGTCTGGGAAGATGTTGAAAAAATATTTAACTTTAGTACAGTAGTATAATGATCCCTATATTTGTGGTTAATGCTTAGTTTTACACCATACAGTGCTTAATACAAATGCCAGAGACTAATGTGACTTTGTGTTAATTCTCTACATTTGTGACTAACAAGCCTTGTGCCAGCTAATGCTTCCTTATTTACTTATATTAGTGATTAATATGTACTAGCAGAGATCTTAGTTTTGAGAACAAGGATCATGTATCAGAGCAAAGAATGATGAGTGAAACACATTATGACATCAGTGCATGTTTGAAATACTCCCAAAGAGGAAAGATTAATAAGAAAATCTGGAACCATATCCAAGTAAGTCCACAGAAATAATTAGCATATATGTGTGTATTCAGGAAATGTTATGAGTATGTATTTGTTTCAGGAATATAACCTGGTCTGTTAGGTTACTGTGAATTATTAAAATATGAATATCGATCTAATATCAATATCCAACTATGACGGACAAAAACTCTCTAACAGTTTAAAGTTAGAAAGTGTATGTTTATTGCGATGCAGGGCAGCATGTGGGATAACTCCCTAATGTGCACTGCAAAGATCACAGGTAATTACAAAGTCTTTTATTTACAAAAGTGTTGAATATACAAAATACAAATGCATATTCATACCCCTGTCACTTCCCCTTCTCCGCTTCGTATGCTAATTGGGAGAAAGGCTATTAAGCATGCG
>VZUI01096294.1:0-40844 GCA_013401135.1 Cettia cetti | reverse complement strand
AACCAAAACTGCCCTGCCCCCATCACCCTAATCAGGTCCCAGCACCACTTAATACAAAGCCAAAACTACCCACCAGAACAAAACAGAAGAACTCAGAACCTAAGGCATCCTAGGGATGGGCACCCACTGCTGCTGTGGCCATCCTACCCCTCTGAGGACAGGAGACACCCTCTGCTTGAGGGGCAGACAGATGTTGAACTCCAACCCAGTTGATTGTAGTGGCTCATGGGTGTTTTAGTTTCCCATCTACTTTGCTGAACATCTCCTTCCTCCCCCAGCCAGAGCTTGGCACCATCATGCAGGTACCTGCACAGCAGACCTAAATTTGGGAAAAACTGACTTTCACCCCAGTTGCCAGCAGCTACAGATATTTTTCAAAGGCTCCAGTTAAGCATAGCTCCCCACAAAACTATTTCTGTCAGAGCAAATGCAGGCCGAGTTGTTTTCTTTTGTTTTCTAGCTGCTCTTTTGTGCCATGGCCTGTACTTAATCCTCTGAGACATGTGGCCCAGTTTACCCACTGCTAATGAGAGGGATACATGACTGCAGATATAGCTGTGATACCTGAATTTCCAGACTGCAGGCTCAAACCTACACACTGTGCCTCCTTGCCCCTCTTTCCCCTGCAGCAAATCATTTCTATGTTTGTGTTTATTGGGCAGAGCAGCTATGGAAATCCTCTCTCCAGTGCAGTGGGTAAAATGCTGGCTGCATTGTCAATGTAGAGATAAATGCACGTATGGGTTTTCATCGATTCATTAATAAGTGGCTGGAGATAAAAGTATAGGGAATCTTCTATTCCCATAACTCTTATAGGGGTCAGATGAAATAAATTTTTTCTGTGCAGTGATTAAGATTGATGTGGTGTTCCTCTAACCCTGTTTGTCATCTTGCCTCCTCAGGAGTTATTTCTATCACTGCTTACTTTTAAAAACCTGAACTACTCATCAAAATAAAATATGTTTTTTAGGTTATGTGGGTTTTAGCAAGGAAAGCACTGGGATTTGTTAGATTTGGCATGTTTACTTTGCTCTGAGGCTAAATGTAAAATATAATATATTTGCCAATTTTACATGTAAGCATTTATTTTGTAATGCTGAGAGAATAGGCTACAATTGTAAAACATAAGCCATAGCAGCAATATGAACTAAATTATCCTTATATTAAATTTCATAGTAGTAAAGCCAACAAAATATGACACTTTTTTCCTAAGATTTTGGTCACAAGTGCTGAGGAAGGCTGCACAATAAAATTTGTTGGTTTTGTAACAACAAATTTGTAATTTGTTGTAATTATTACACTGGCAACATAGCATCTCTTGCTGTCCCAGCTTGGGACTTAGAACTCCCCCTGCACCATGTTAGCTACATTAAATCAGGCATGATTACAGCAATGATTATGAGCCTTTGGTCAAGAAAACAAAGGCTAGTTACTCTTGGGAACTATTCAGATAGAAAAAAATTAATTCTTGTCCTAAAAATCTTCCAATCTTCTCTCCCATCTAAGAAGGGAGTCCATTTATGCAAATTCCTTTACAGGAAATATTAACTGCATGCAATAAGGTACTAGAAAGAATAATTAGTACCAATGACAGTCAATACCGATGCAATGAAAGGAAATAAGAAAAATGCAAGATTTTTTTATAAAAACAAAAGGGGTTTTTATAAATGTTATGAGAAGGGAAGGTAAAAGCCATCCCTCAAGGTCCTAACAGTGGCTTCTGTGCCTTGGATATTTCTTAAATGAATTAAATTTACTTTGGTTTTAAATATAAAACCCTAAAACTGTAGAATTAGTCCTTTATTCTGCCCTATACTGCATAATGCTTTTTTGGTTTCGGTCACTACTACTGTTTAAACCCTGACTGAAGAACTGCAGATATTTCTGAAACTGCTGTCTTCTCATTTTCCCATTCACAGCCATTATGCTGACTTGCAGAGATTCTTTCATGGAGTCTGACAGGAGGAGTGCAGCAGCCTGGATTCTTACACTGGAAAAGGTATTGCATCTTCTTTGTCAGAAAAAAAGGCACAAGGATATTAGAAAAATCTTCCTTTTAAAATTTGATCTCTTATCAAGGAGTCAGCAGCCAACAGAATGAAGCCACTACACATACCCAGTCACTCATTAATTTTTTCTTCACTGCCAAGTAAATGGTCACTGACTTATTCTTTCTGTTCTTACAGTGTTTTAATAAAGTCATACAGTAGTGGCCTTTTGTGGCTCTTAGCTTAAATCCTGCAAATTTAAGCAGGATGCTTCCCTTAAAGTCTGCAGAGGGCTCAGGGACAGCCAGGAGAAGTGACATCCCCTAGATGTGGGCATGAGAGCCTGCATTGGTCCTGACAGGGGTCTCTCTGCTCATGCTGGCACTGCCTTGAACCTGTGCTACAGTGTTTACTTCCCTGAAATAATTAATGTAAATATACAATAAATCTGCTAGGTTTAGATGTTGGTTTTGCAAGTTAGCTCAGGTTAGTTTGTTTCCTTTGTTTATACAAGCTATTTCTGATTTCATGAAAAGCTAACTTTTCATTTGATAGCAGGTGTTGAACATCTTTTCTGGAAAACACGTCTATAGACATGGGTTTAAAAAATGTTAAATCCCGTGTTTGTGTATTCCTGAAAATGAAGTTGTTTAAAGGGTTTACAAAGCCTTTGAAGTACAGAATTCTACTGCTTTTTCAGGCCTTGGAAAGCTTTGATGACAATTAAATAGTTCTGCTGCCATTGGTAGGCAAGAATTGATGGGGGATCTCTGTGAAGATCATACCTCAGGAAGGAGAAAGAATATTTTGGTGTAATAATGAAAGCATATTCCTTTTGAGGGACATATATCTACTGCTACACTTCAAACAAGAAATATTCTCAGAAGAAGGTGACTAATATTTCAAACTCAAATTTGTTTTTAAAATGGTCATTGTTTTAGACCAACGTTTTCTCAGATTTCAAATGATGCTACGTTCCTTTCTGAATCAAGCTGGCTTACTGGGGTTGGTAAGAGAACCTAAGAAAACATTTGGGCAAGTGCTTCATGATTAATGGTGCTTTCATAGCTTTCTGAAGTTTTACTATATCCTCGACACAGTAATCATATGGGTAGAAGAAACATTGTAAATTATGTTCTTTTTAATTTATAGAGACAACATAAGTAAGAGCTGTGTTTGGGAATACTTAAGAAATCTTCACAGAATACAAATTGTTTCCCTAAAAAGTAGCAGTTCGTAGTAGAGTAGCATATAAAATATTTTGCAGTATTACAGCTAGTGTGATTTTAGTATAAAGTATTTAACAATTTTTTTTTAAAATGAATAGTTTGAGATATAGCTGCACACTGTTGACAGCATCTGATAGGAGGGAATAGGATTCAGAGTCTTTCTCTGACTGACACATGGTCCTAAAAATGCCTGTGGGCAAGTTACTGCTCTGGACGTCTCCACCACCAACCAGTGTGAAGTAATGACACTCCAGCTGAGCTGGCACACCCATGCCAGCAGCTGAGCAATGCAGCAGCTGCAGAGGTGTGTGGCAGCCAGCCCACCCTGTGCCTTGTGCGGACGAAGCAACAGTGGGATGCAGTAGAAATTGTTCAGGCAGCACTGCAGCTGCTAGACATACATTGTTGCTCCCTTTGGTTTTCATGAAGATTTTCTTTCCTAATAAAAGGATTATCAAAATAATTTAGTGAATTGATGCTTTGAATTGTTTCAGAAGAGTCATGGATAGCTGTGCACAATAGCAATGACTACAGATTTTGAAACAAGACAAGACTAGTGTCACTTTCAGCCCTAAATATCCTTTGAATTTATCTGCACTGTCCTCTCAAATAGTAATGCAAATTCAGTTCAGATTTTGCCTCATTTATTATTTTTTTTGGATGTTTGGATGTCCTAGCAATAGGAAAACCATGTCAGTGTGTTACTATTTTTTTTTTTTTGGGGGGGGGTTGTTTCATTAATTCATTAATCACTCCTTAGGAAAGAAATATACTGAAATTAGAAAGAATACAGATTGTGCCTGTGCTTTCATGAGTTTATTTCCCGGAGAGAGATGTTTTAAAGGAAAGGGGATCCCAAAGGAGACACTACTGAACTATTGACTCAGTAGAGAGAGCTGCTTAGGAAAAAAACCCCCTTCTATCTTAAAGGCACAGGCTGCTGAAATGATGCTGGATTTGTCTTTGTGCTAAAAGAAGGTATGTTATAGAGTACAAGCTTTGACTTGAAGTAATCCTATACACAGCTCACTGGACAGCTCACTAAAATAGGGTATGTCAGTGTGCCCTGGCAAACATCTCTTGTGTAGCCATTAAGGACAGAGAGTTTTATCAGCTTTCTACGCTGAGGCTACTGCTGAAGCAAAGGGGCAAAAAGATTGATTTATTTCTGTGCCCATAATAGGCATCCCTGGCATTTCTATTTCCTTTTAATGTGAAAAAGTTAGGTGATAATTTTGTTAATGGGGTGCTGTGTCCAGCTGGTTTTGCCCTCCAAGTAGAATACTGCCCTGGCAACTCTGTGTAAGGAAAGCCTTTGCAGCCTTGAGATTTTTTGACCTTGGTTTGGACCTTTTTTTCTGGACATTTTCTTGACCACATAGATGTAACCTCTAATGCCAGCATATTTAGAGAGGAGAGGGTCACATCTCCATCCCTGCCACTGCTTTCTCACACTCCCTCATTGTCACAGTGATTTTCATATGGTGCTGATCCATCCCTAGCATGCTTCTCCAGAAGACGATTATGAGAACTTCCAGTGCTTTTATAGTATGCTTTGGAAATTGATACAGCTTGCCTCATACTGGAACTGTGAAGGGGGTTATAACATAAATTTGCTATATACTTTGAAGACATACTGTGTATATATTAAGACCTTGGTCTTAACCCTCATCTCTAGGACAAATTCCATCTTTTCTGCATCACTCACTCAGCTTTTCTTCAGTTCAGTGGTTTGAACAATGGTTCACATAAAGAAATGAACATTTTTACTGCTTGGTTTGAATTTAACCAATAAACAGATTGGTGGAGAGAAAATGTCTATATGCCCTCTGAGAGCCAGTATGCATGTACAATAGACATGCCTGTCCAAGCTAGACTTCTACTTACATGGTCTTTTAAAGCAAAAATTATCTAAAAACAATCATAAATTTTATAGATTGTAGTTTAGTGATCCATCACTTATGTTTGTTATTTAGATCATTTTAATTTTCAACAACAAGGTAAAAGTCCATACAAGAATTTGTCTGTAGGAACAAATAGAATTTTTTGTCAAAGAAAATATGTAGAATATTTTTAAAGGTGGTCTCTTCTTATATGAATTGTAGTTGCAAATACTGCATTTTTCAAATTACTTACAAGAATACACATTGAACCTGAGTAAGGTTATTTCTATCCAAGAGTTAGGTATTCTCCTCCAAAGTCCGTTAAGGTTTTCCAAACATTTCTGGCCTCTGTTTTCCACAATTTTTCAGTTTGCAGATGAACATGCACTAGCAGATTAGCTGCAGTGGTGCTCAACAAAGGAATCTAAACAGAGGAAAACAATGAACATCATTTCAGAAACAAATCAAATTTAATAGCAGCTAAAATGTTTATGATGTGTATTGAAGTTTTGCAGTCATCTTAATGCATTTCTCTGTCTGTGAAAAAGCTGGTAGGAAAGAATGCTGCGGCCAACTTGCTTCTCTGCTCATTTCACAGGACTGAAACATGTGAGAAAACTGCGACTTGAAAAATTATTACTGAAAATAACACAGCTTATGTAATTGCATGTAAAACCACTGATTTACCAAAAAATAATAGTAAAACAAGATCAGTTCCTTGGCTAGAAAAAAAACTCCCAAGAATTGTGAGAAGAGTACCAAAAGCTGTGGAGGAGTTAGGACTGATTTTTTCACTCAATATGTAAATCATGAAAAGTAAAAAAAGTTATATAAAATCAGTTTATATAAGAGCAATTTATATAAGCAAGATTTATTTATATGTTAGCAAAACTGCACAAATGACCACAAATGGGACAGTTTTCTTAGATCTTAATTTCTGTCTACAATTCATCTGGAAATTAAATCTTTTGGATAAAAATTGTCTTGAGCATGGGGATTAAAACCCCCACAAAATAAACAAAACCCTCATATACACACCCCTTACCCATAGCTTTCCTAAAAATCTACAGTGTTTACCATCGGTAATTCTTTCTATACACATTTACAATCCTTATTTCATTACCTCAGCCAAAATAATGAATTCCACACTCTGTAGAGGAGAAAGGCAGTGCAAGACCCTCAAACCATAATGAGCTTGCAACAAACCTCTCTACCTAGAATTCAAATATAATAATATGAATTATCATTTCACTTTGCTGTGGCACTCACTACTTAAATTGTAGGATGACATTAAATAGATTCTCTGCTGTTTTGTTGGCAATAGATAAAAAGTTAAATGTCAAGTGATTGTTTCTTTGTAATCAAAACCTTTTGTGTATTAAGTAAAAACAGCAAAGCATAGCTTAAATTCTAGAAGTTGCAATATTTACATAAAAGCCAAGTTTAAAACCGAAATATTTTAATAACTTTGAAAGCAGTACTCATCTATGAACTTGGCTGTAGAATTTATCACTAATTTCTTCGTTTATTATTTAAACATGCTTTTTCATTTTCTTTTGGTAACTACTAAATTAATTTTTGAGGTGATTTTATTTTGATGCTTTGGGTTTAAAACATTGTTCCAATAAACTGAAGTGATTTAGCATAATATTGTGGTGTGTCTTTCATTGTACAATTATTGAAGAAAGATTTTTGAAAATGTATTTAAAATACAGATTGTGCGGATGCAAATGTTTTCAGGTTTTCTATATAACCATATAGAACCATATTCTTTGGGTTTGTTGCAAGCTCCTTAGTACTGCATCTGCCATGTATATTGAGAAGAAAACAGTTTTGAAACTGCTTATATAAGAGTATGAAATAATCAAAACCACAATATACCTACTACATTTTCAAGAGGAAAAATAATGGTTTTTACATTTCTGAGAGTACCCCACTTATCCATTTTTGAAAATGTCTCCATTCTATTCTACACCAAGATGTGTTTCAGAACAAGTAACACTTCAAAAAGAATTTTGTTTGAGCATTTTTATCACTCATCATAAACAACAAGAAATGGATGATACTAGTCTTGTTCAAGTATTAAAAGCAATTCATAAATATGGAGTCAAGAATAAACATAGAACACATTTTGCACTGATAAGATCAATTCAAGAACGATGCTAGCATTTTTGGTTTTCAATTTTTTGAAGGCCTTTCTTTCATGAGAAAGTCTAAGCTTTTGCAGTAGGATGAGAGATTTCTAAGCCATTTTTGCTATTTCAGCATAAGATGCATGCCCAAGACTGCTCTGTGTCTGTGATATTCAGCCATGTTGGAGGTAAAGGGAGTTCAGCCACTGATTTTTTCATCAATCCCCTAAATGCTACCACTTTTGCAGCCTGCCTGTGTATGTGTGTATAACATAAAGTAGCACAAGATGTTGACAGCAATGGTTGCCAGTTTAAGGAGCACCAGTACTCAAGATTCACAGGGTGGTGATAAGCCCACTGAGTGCAAGGATGCTGAAATTTCCTACCAAGTATTTCTTCTGGAAAAGACATGTTTTGTGTATATTAGAGAATCAAGGGTGGTAGGGGCAGGTGGAAAACTAATTTCTGTGTTTGGAAAAGAATCTAATTAGAGAAAGTTAAAAGAGCGTCTACTTTGGCATTAGAGTAGGAAATGCTTTTTAAATAGTCTCAAAATCAACTTAAATTACACTTATGGGAGAGGAAGCTTGAAAAAACTGCAAAAACTTTTGTTGCATTTTGCCAGACATTAAGAAGGAAATAGTCTAAACAGAAGCATAAAAAATAATGAAAGAAAACAAAATAATGAAACAAACAAAAACATGACAGTGTTATCCTCTTTTTTTGTCTAAAACTTATTGGTAGGAGCCAGGGGGTGCTTGACAATCAGCCTTGCACTCTGCTTGAGTACAGCCATCTATTAGCTAGTGTCATTTCACTCCTCTGTCTAGACTCTGAAACTTTGGTCTCATCCTAGGGACCCCAGTACCAGAAAAATTGTCCACTGAGCACTCTAAGCACATAGAGGATCCAACAGGGACAAATGGAATGAAGTCTTGGTGTCTTTAAGGTGCCTATTAACCTAAGTTAAATTTCTCAATAATAATAATATATATGTAGTATATTTACAAACCCTTTTAACATTGACCCAAACAACTTACAATATATTGTTTATTATTTCTATTTTCCATCAAGAATATGTATTTCCCTCTATAATAAAAAGGATTAAAAACTAATTTTTTTGCTAAAACGAAAAGATTAATCTTTTCAACAGCACCTCCATGTTTCTCTTCTTTCCAACATTATAGTTAAGATTAATGTAAAATAGAGAAAATAGACTAGGGACAATCGTATAAGAGAAACTCCTTTAACCTCCATAGAAGTCACTATTGTCAATGGGGACATTTTTCCTGGGAAATTTCTGATAAAAGTTTTCTATGGGGTATGTGATACAATAGTTACTTCCTTCAAAAGTCTCTCTGAACCTCTACAACCTTTCCATATTTCACAATATCATAAATGGAAGTGCATTCCCAAATTTTTTTCATAATTAACCTTTTTACAGAACTAGTCTTTGACATTTTGATTGTTTTTGATTTGAATAATTGCAAACAAATCTTTCTGTTCAAACATTTCTGACTTGGAACACATTGTTCCTGCTTGTTGAATCAAACTAAAATCTACCTTAATTCTGGTGGTTGAGCTCTGTGTTTCCAAAGATTGCCATACTGAGGCTCGTGGGCTGGGCGCTCCTGCTCAGCAGTACTGCCCTTGCATGCTGCACCAATCTGCATGATACAGTGAATGACACAATCTGAGAAGAGGACTCAGCCAGTTAGAAAGAAGTGCAGAAACTAAGAGTTCCAAGAGTGATGTTGGTAGGTTGCACAAATATTAATGCCAAGCCAATTAAGTTTAAGTGTAACTATAAATGTTTGAATCATCTCAGTAAAGAGGAGCAAGAAAATAAAAAAATGTTTCTCCAAATTTAAGAGATATAAGATATATCATAGCAGAAAGAAAAGAAGCCTTCTGGTTAATGGACAAAATAAATCAATGAGGATGTTAGCTATTATTCCTGGATCCCAATAAATTGCTGATTAGCATTCTGTTTTTCCTCTCATATTTTTATTTCCTCACATTTTATATCAGCATTCTGCATGAAACTGACCTCTGCTTACCTCTGGGAAAGTTGCATAGCATTTGGTATGTCCTTTGGTATAGCCCCTGTCAAAATGTGGTGTAAAAGTTGTACCAACTTGGAAGTAGATTTACAGTTGTAAAATTCCATTCCATGTTGCTTCCTTGTCGCATCAGGCTCATTACTTCTACTGCCATTCATTATGCCGCATTCCTCAGGCTAGCCCTGCCACCCAGCATTCCAGGAACACAGAAGGTTGGCTCTGTTCATTCCTCTCCGTCCCTTTTCTACATATTTTGCTTAAAGAAGAGTGGCCATGCAACTTGCACCTACTACAGCACCATACGAAGTTTTCAGAGAGCCACATAAGATATCATCCTTTTCTTCTTCTACCTGTGTAAACTCATTGTCTTCAAAGATGATGGAATAACTTTCAATATTCTTGACTCTCAGCTGTTCTGAAACAGGCCCTTGAACTCCTGATGTCCAGAGCTTTCAAGATGGCCTTGAACTTTCAAGATGGCCAGATATTCTCTGTCCAAAATGTGTGGTTTCAAGATAATGAATATTCATGCATGGGCTTCTCTGCACTTTAGTGTATCAAAAAAGAATTAACCTGGCAAGACCTCTAGTTTCTGATTTGTCAGTTAGTAGCAGTATTAATTTTTAAAAAGCAAATAAAAAATGCATGAGGATAGAGCTGAGGGTCTTTTGGTCGCTTGCAATGAAGCCATCCCCTAGAATTGCTGAATTCTTGTCTTCCCACACCAAAGGATATACCATTTCATGACTGTTTTAACATCTGATGCAGTTATTTCAGGGCTATTAATTACAACTTACCAATGTTGTTTCTGAAGTAAAATTGTATTTTCAAGGTTGGAACATATTTTCAACCTGTCAGCTTTGAAAATATATGGTTAAAAGAGAGTGCAACAGGAGAAAATGAATTTTCAACACTTAGAATGAAGTTTGAGACACAGCGGAAACAGGCAAGCCTGCATTGAGGCTGATAAGCCTCCTAAATCCTGCAGGGCTTCTTGTACATCACTATCTTTTTAAAAGGTTCATTTAAGCAAGTAATTTAGGGTTGTGAGCCTTTTTCCCCCTCTCTAGATATTCAGTCTGATGATTTTAAACAGTAGCACAGCGCTTCATGTTTTCAGCCATACCAGCTTAATCCCCTCAGCTCATAAACACACATCTAGTATTGTCTGTTAAAAAAAAAATCAGAAAGAGTGACAGAAATTCTCTTCTTGTTAACCTCCCTTCATCTCCTCATTGACCTCTATGCTAGCTGGAAGATGTTTTCTTTATTAATTTGCTCAGTATAGTACTTAGCACACAGGGGCTTTGTTACTAAAGCTGGAATTCCCCCTCTGTAAGGCTGTACTTACACAGTCCTTGCTAAGAGCCACATGACATTGACAGCAGAATCACAAGACAGGCTGGAGGCTACACCAGCCAGCTGGCCCTTGGGACTATGAGTAGACCACTCTAACTAATAATTTGGGAAGGGAAACATTGGGTACAGAATGTCTGCTGTGTCCTCCAAAGAATATTAATTTGCTCCATGACCACACCTGGTCTGTGTGCAGCCTCTGGATAGCAGATCTATCTTGTCACTAATGATGTCAGGCAGAGGGATTAGAACTTTCCCTGCAGGAGCCCAGTCCCCTGACGACATCTGCAGGAAACGCAACCAACATCTAAGTGACATGAATGCAAACTGGATTCAGGAGGTTTTTACAAACTCTGGAGAAGCTTGAGTTTTTCTTTGAAGAGTTGCCGAGAATAGTTGCCCCTACAGGTGCATTGTCATGTGCTGTGTCAAGATTGCTGTTGGTCACAAATCACATTCTTGTACTGGGTGCTGGACAATTACCACTGCTTAGTGTGTTGGTTTAGCATGGATGGTAAAAACCAATTAGTGATTGACTTTGAAATTGACAACTAGATTAGCCAATTAAATACAGGTTTACAACTCTGGGTCACACACAGTTTAAATTCAGGAGGATCTTAGGAAGCCGGCCTTTTTTCTCCCTGCCTTTCCCAGGAAGGTGACGGGACCGATGACTCCCAGGCCAGGGGAAAGGAAGAGAAAATGCCCCTTCCCAGCCTGGATAGGGTCTCCAGCAACTGTAAAACACTCTGCTGCTTCCCCCAGCTACAGCGAGGCGAGGAGAGGCTGGAGCCTCTGATATGTAGCTGTGAGCTGGGCCCCCATGAGACCCAGGGTGGGCAGGAGCCATCCACGTTCCTAGCTGTTGAGATTCTTGACTGCCGTAGCCTCTCCGAGCTCCGATCTCTTGATCTCTCGCCCAAGTTTTCCCACCATGAGCCGCAGTGGAGAGGGGAAAAAAAAGTGATCACTACAAACCCTGGGAGAGATGATTAACTCTTTCCTCACAGCACCGATCCTTCTCTGAAAGAAAGAATTGACACAGAGTGGTTGAAATGTAGGGACACAGCATAAAGTCAGTGGAGCAAGAGAAAAAGGACTGATTGGAAGAATGGATTGAGGAAGCGGACATTTTTAACTGGACTTCCCTAGCGTAAACCATGGACAAATGGACTATTTCTCATACTATTATAATGCTGTTTGGGGAAGTTTCTAGTCAAAGGTTGTGGATTGATATAATTAAGGTTTAATTGAGAATTTTGAATAGAGCAAGCCCCTGTTCCTAGGATAAAAAGAGGTCTCAGTCTTTGAGATGAAGGTGATTTTAGAAAGTGATTTGAGGCCCTCAGCTCCAGGGGTAAAAGGAGGTCTCTATTTCTTATGAGATAGAGACAATTTTAGAGATAGAAGAGAATCCTTGTTTTATACTAGAAGAAGCATTCTTAAATGGTACCCCAAATATGCTGAAAGGCTCTGCAAAATTTCAGGCAGTTGCAGATATGTGACATTGGGAGCCACTGGACTGTTTTGTGTTGTGGCCAATGACTCCGTGGGACTCTAGAGAGACTCCTTTCCCAAAGTAATGAAAGATTATGTTTAATTGGGGAAACTGACTAAAAATCACAAGTTGTATTTCTCTATGTTGTTTGTAGGAAAGTGAACATTAGTGGGGGGGAAAGAACAGTGTTTTGAAATTTCATTTCTTACTTTTTTTTCTTTTTTTTTTTTTTCTCTTTTTAGTGTGTTAATAAATCTGTTTACCTTTAATTTAGGCCTGTATTGCCTTTTTCTTCTAATTCTATCTCACATCAAAAAAAAAAGACACTCAAACCACTACACTGAATTTGGCAAACTGAATTCGGCGAATGTGAAACCACTACATTTTTTGGTGTTTCTTTCTGGTTAGAACTTAAAACTAGAACAGCCAGTTCAAAACAAGCTGTGGAATTACTCAAACCTTAACTGATAAATTCCCACCAGAGTGGAGGATGACAATTATTATATAACAGCAAGGAAACAAGTGAATGTGTTTAAGTGAATGCACCCAATACTAGGTGTTTAGAGCAGAAGGTAACAGAGAAATAGTGGATTTATTATATTGTGTACATTGAGAAAGGACGACAGAGTCCTTGCCAGGTGAAAGAGGGATTTCCTCAAACAACTTTGGTTGGTCTGTTGATGCCCCAGGAGGGCTGGAAATCTTGTGCCCAAGCAGTCTGTCAGTGCCCCATTGTAGGGGCCCCAGTGAACAGCCTGCTGTAGCCGAGAGCAGCTTCACCGACTTGTTCAGGGACATGCACCAACAGCGTATTGAAGTGAAACCTTCATTGCAATTTAGAAAGAGAGAGCCTCTCCTGTGTCTCCCCACTCTTAGTCAGGCATGATCTCCACTGCCAGCAAGAGGGGGTGCCCTTGAAGGACTCACACTAAACACTTCACAAAATTACACACTTTATTAATCAACACATTGATAATAGGAAATTGTGACAGGTTAACTTTTGAAGAATGATGGTGGTAGTGAGTGACTGCAAAGACAAATTTAAAGCAATATATTGACAAACTCTCATAATCAATGAAATCCAGCTCAACAGAACAATATAGAGCAAATGAAATATAGTTCTTAAAATAGACATTTGGAGATGCCAGGTTCTACCCATCAACTGATCCCAAATGTTACAATGAATCTTTCCTAACTTCTCACTATGTGTAGTTACAAAGAAGTCTTCTCTAGCTTCTCCATAACCATAACTGAATTTTATATTATTTCTTTACATTTTGATGGAGTTTGAATTGCTCTGGTCATATTTACCTTTGCTACTGATTTGATCAATATTCTCACTTTGCTGTGAAAGATATAGTCAATAAAATATGGGGTGCATGCCCAGTGGGCTGTTCATACCTGGGAGGTGGGTAACTTTGGCATGGAGGTGTGTGTTGGGTATTGCAATCAGATTATCATGGACCAAGTTCACCCAAGGAGAGCAGTTTCACCCCAGCTGCTGGTTCAGCAGCAAGACACCTTCTCCTCTCTCCCTTGGGTGGCAGCTGCTGTGCAGTTTATTGCCTGCATGGCACCACTGGGTTCCCATCCCTGCAAGGATTCCAACAGAGCCCGGCCAAGGTGTCTCCACTTTGCTCCACCCTCCGTTTCATCCCTCTTAGCGTGTGCTTAAGGTGGCAGGCTCTGTGTGTGGTGAATTATCACAGAATGGATTTCACCCATGCCAATTGCATTCCATCCTGGAAGCAGCAACTGCATTTCACTCCATCATTTCCTCAGTGTTACAACATCTCCTAGAATGTGAATATAACTTCCCAGTTTTCTCTGATTCACCCCCAGTCATCTCATTACAGCCCTTCTGGACTGTAATCAAGTGTACTTTCTATTTCCCTGTACTTATATTGCTGAAGTGGACTCCTCCTGGCAGCTCCATCACCACTTCCCTCCTTTCTGAAGACTTCTTACTATGCAGTCAGAAGAGCTGCAAAGATTTTGGTCAAAGGGTAGATGTTAATGGCATCATCTGGCACAGAAATTCTGCATGTAATCATCCAGTATCCCAGTATCTCTAGAAAGAATTTCCTCTTTAATCACAGCAAAAGGAGGGAGTGAGGCAGACAAGGCTATTTTTTCACTTTCTTACAAATTCTAACAGAGCACATTACTTAACACTGGTTGATGGTCACTGGGAAAAACCACAGCAGTATCCACAAGTTACCAAGGCAAGTGCTTATTGTTGTCTTCTGAAAGTTACATCATGTGAAACTGAATTTGAATTACTACCAGTTTATATATGGTGGGTAATTTACAACTAATAGACCCTCCTTCTGCTTTGTATACTCAGAATTGGGCTTTACTTAGAATAGGATTCATTAGATGCCTTATTGTGTGAGCACCATGTGGTTGTACAATACTTTTCCGAAAATCTTACTGTTTTTTTCTATACTTGGTTTGTATAGAAAGGACAATACATGATAATGAAATACTGCCTTGGTATTTTATATGTTGAGTTAAGATTTAAATTTAATCAATCATTTTGTCATACATGAAAGAGTGATACCAAGACAATCCTTTATTCCTCAGACATTTGAAAATTGTCTTGTAGCTCATCTCAGAGATCTATCACCTGTCAAACAAAAAAAGCCATTCTTGATTTAGTAAATTTATATGCAGAATAAGTCCATCAGGGGAGTTTTACTGACCTGGGCTTTATAAAATTATAACCCAAACCTCTGGAAAAATTACTTCTACAGGCCCAAGAAAACAGTGTAAATAGCTTCCTTTCCATCTGGCAAAATTATCCACTCACGACAATGACTGAAAGCTTAGAAAGTGTCACTGTGAAAAGTCTTTACCTAATGCCACGTTCTCATTTGCTGCAGAAAAAAAAAAAGCATCATTTTGATCTGCTGTGTAAATAATATTATTGCACACTGTTTATTTTGAGTAGTTTATTCATTTTAAGAAAAGGCATTTCAGGGGATGCTCATGATCCTTTAGAGGTTGTCAAAACTCCAAACAGATTTAGGTTCCTAAAATCACACTACCTTTGAATGCCTGCATCAGAAAAGTCCCTACACACTTTGTCCAGTCCAGTCCATCATACCAGATGTTTTAATGTAGCTTTTGCTGGAACAAGAGGTGGGAGAGAACAGCTCTTCCTAGGGAGGACCTGAGCCATATGAGCTGCTGTCTTCTGCTGTCACCTGCAATGCACCCAGGACTCTAGCCCCACAATATTCTGCTTTCTCATCACTATGCTGAGCACCTCACACTTCACCTTAAATACCTTAACAAAGATCCACAAGCATTCTCAAAACACAGTCCCTTTGCTCATGAAAATTATTATCACTTCTGGAGTACAAAGTGTTTTGTCTTTGGGTAAAGGGTAAGTGGGCATGCATGAACATGAGTCTTCAAGTTTTTGATGCTATCAGACACAAGATGCTACTGACTTGAAAAAGCAAGCTGGCAGGAAAAGACTGGAGACATGGGGCTTAGCCTCTCTGTGTCAGGCATAAATCCCAGGGATTAGTGTGAGACAGCTAGTCCTTCTTCCTAAAAACATTGGGGGGTGTGTGTTTATAGCAAAACATGATCATGTACTACTGTTCTGTGTTTCATAGGAAGCGTTAAGACTTAAGTAAATTATATTGGTACGAGTGAAGATAATAAATGTATATTATATTTTATACACAGTTTCTATAACCATTTTGTTAGAAACAGGAGGAAATATCTTTCATTACCATCTGTTTTTCACTACTGTCCCTTTTTCCTTTGCAAGATGAGTTTTGTAAGCCACTAGTGCTAAGTGGTACTATTTTAAGATACATGTAGCATGGTTGAAAAATTTAATATAACATTTAGATTCAGATTTTCTGTGAGAAGAACAGACCATCCTTCATGCACATTGAGTAAAAACTTGTAAAAGTGTATTATGAATTCACCTTGAGTAATACAAAAAACTGTGAATTTGATCTCTCCACAGGAAAAAAAAAAGTAATTTAGAAACGCTAAAAAAATTAATTTTTTTTTTTTAAAAAGCAAAGTGACTTATCAAAAATCTATAAAAATATTTTAAATACTCCCAAAAAAATGGCATGCGTAAAAGTGTTGAGCACATCCAGGACTAATATTTATTGGCAAATTCTAGGAAAGCATACAGACATTCAATTTTCTGCTATAAAATTCTATCCTGCTAAGGCACAGAATAATTCTATATTACTGACATTTTTTAGGTCTTTACGACTATACCTATGACTAAATGCAAGAGGATGCAGAAGCATTTTGTTATACTGAAAAATTTTTTGAATTTTGTGTACAGCAAAAAAGAATTATTTAATTCAACAACAATAGATGAAAATTGCAGTTGTATTTTTATCATTGGCAATATTGTGTAGGAGTTTCTTGACAAGTCATGAATTCACTTATGCTGCATAACCTCATCAAGCAATTAATCTGAAAATTCAGTTCACAATATCATTGATTTTGTTTCCTTGTGAAACTTAGACATATTATTTCCATATGTAAAACTTGCTACAGGATAAGGCACATAATAATAATTCCTTTGGAACCCAGAAGACAATATATAAAAAATTATCAGCACACACAAAGTACCTGAGTCTTATGTGATAGTGTTATCTCAAGCAGCTATGTCTTTCTTAAGATGACAGCTTCTTCATAGCTGTCTGATTGAGCTGTTGGCCCAGAATTGGGTAGATAAACCTGTCTGTCATTCAGATAGTGTTTCATCCCACCAAGATGCTACATGGCTCTCCAAACTTTCAGTTCCTTCTTTCCTGTGTTCCAAACATGAGACCAAATGCTGAAAGGGTCTGTGGTGGTGTGTCATCCAGGGTCATCTGCTTCGTGTGTGTCTCCCTCTTGAGTCCTTACCACAAAGGGTGCTTGAACCAGCCTCATAGCTAACATACACAGGGAAAAAAACATAACTGCGAAAGTCACCATGCCATTGTCTAAATAGGGTTAGTAATAGACAGGCTAAAATTTTAGACAGATTCCCTACTGTTTGGTGCACGTTTTTTTGTACCTTCTGCAAACACTCACTCCTGGGACTCATGTGCATTCCTGCAAAAGATCAGTGCAGGTGACTTACTTTATAAAATCCTGTGCTCTTTTCAGGAATTTAAATCCTGAACTTTCTGACTTGGTAGTGTCAGAGTGTACTAATGGGAAGGTGATGAGACAGGAATGTTTCCTCTGTGCCTGCTCTTGTGGTGCACAAGCCCATCAGCTCTTGGCAGACATGCCCATGCCCTGCTGACAGCACACTCGCTGCCTTTGCTGTGATCTTTGCTGGAGCGCCCACAGACATCCACACGCCTTGGGCTGCTGCCGTATGCTGCTCCTTTGTCTGGATGTTGGATGATGGGGTGAAGAAATGTTCAGCCCTATTTAGCAGTGCCAGGCCTTACAAGCTTTTGGTTTTGGCCCAGTACCTGCTTGGTGTCCCCTTGGTTTCCTCTGCATGTCTCATGATGGTCCAGCTCTGGTTTCCATTTTGGTTTTTTGCTTAACAAATGTGTCCCAGCACAGGGATTTGTGGAAAAGTATTTAACATAAATTGTTGAATTTAAATGCTTTCAATGGTTTTCAAGAATACAAAAATGTTGGTGAAGGAAATGAAAAATAATACTTTACAAAAAATTCTGTTACATCAGATAGAATGAAAAACAGTGGCTACTAATGACAAATGCTTGTAAAGTTATTCATCAAAGCGATTCATCTGAGTTAAGCAGATGAACAAACTGAGTTACCTAACATCATAATTCTAGAAACGCAGAACTTTGCTTCAGAAGAATATAAATAAACATTTTATATTATCCATATTTAAGAAAGTTTCATATCCTGTCATTTTTTATTAATATAAAGCTGCTGTGTTTATTAATAATGAGGTTTGGGCAAGTTCCACATCAAATTGAAGTAGCTGAAGGACCCTCACAAGGTAAATTAGAATTAGTTAATTATGTGGACTATATTGACTGAGAAAACTCAGCAGTCTTTTAGCACCTACAGGTTTCACAGGTAGTCCAGAATGACCTTACAAAACATCCCTCTAAAAACAGAAAATTATCTGCCATATGGCTTAAGGTTAAATAACAAATCCTTGTAATCAGTCTGTCACACTTACCTGGCAATACATTTTCCTAGATGTGATCTTGGACCCCAGAGAGTTTTCCCGAAAGAAATTGACCACATTTTAATGAAAAGTTTTCTTTCAAACTGCTTCTTTCAACCAAAAAAAATCTTTATCAGAAAATTTCTGTATATTTCTATTTACAGTAAAAATTTATAAAAATTCAGAAATAAAGGCAAAAGAATATGGAGGATAGTATCATAAGAGAAATCTATTTTCATTTGAGAGAAGACAGAATTATTCTGACATGATGAAGTTTTAAAGTCCTGCTCAATATGATCACATATATTTGTATGTATATATGGTATGTACGCATGTGTATTCATAAAATTTAAAACTTAAATTTCTCTTCTCTAAAGTTTGCATCAAGCTGTCATACTTTTTGGCTGAGAATAGCTGTTGCAAAGAGACTTCTAAACACTAAATCAGCATTAATTATTTTATTTGTTTAGGGATTGTATAACTATGTATGTGAATCAGAATTTGAAAGCAATAGCTGGAGTTCAGAAGCAATTTTAAAGTAAAATATTTAGACATAGTGTGAGCACATGACAAGTCCTTTCTCATTTTGCATTTTCATGCAAATAGCCACTGCACACTATAAAATACGCTACACATAAATCAACTCTTATCAGAATATAGTTGATTTGCTGTAGGATTTTATTCTGTGTCCTACTATGAAGATTAAATAGGGGTAGTATAAAATGTAGACATTCTATTTTTTTTTTAAGCCCAAATTCATCAAACATTTACTGGGAACAATATTGTCTTAAGAGAAGGTAAGTAATCCCTATTGTGAAATGAGAGTATTTAGGTGTATGTCAGCCTCTAGGCTGAAGAGGAATAAAAACAACAGCTTAGAATGGCATATAATAAGAGAAATGAAGAGAAAACAAGATATTTTACCTAAGAACTTATTTCCCAGAGATGGGAGAAAGCAGTAAAAAATACAACTTAACAGTGGTATTTTAAAATCACCAGAGGAATGTGGACAGAAATAAGAAACAGAAAAAGCTGTTCTTACCATTCTGTGCTTCAAAATAAACAACTTATTTTATGATAAATTTCTTTAATATTTCTGTTTGCTTCACAACATGCAGCTGTTTAATGAGGGATAACTTCCATAATGTTCATTATTGAAATGGAGTCATCATCCCACAACAAAATGCAGAAAAGAAAAATAGTCATAGAAAGATGAAAACCTTACATGTTTTGTGAAATGAGAATATTTTTTAAAAATTAAAAAGGAAATTTGTATGTAGGAGACTCCTTTATGTGTCATGCTGCCCTTTTTCCTTCTGTTGTTTTTTTTGTTTGTTTTTTTTTTTTTTAATTTATGGCTTTATTTATTATTGTCTAATTTAAATTAGTATTAAACAAAAGGGTAAGAAGCAAATAGGTACACAGGCTTTCAGAAACCCATGTGTTCTTAAAATGATCTTGGAAACTGTAGGAACTGCTGCAACTGTTAATTTCTTGAAATTCACAAGCAGAAAATGTGAAGTCAGGTCCTCATATATGTAGTTTGGCATTGTTTCCATTGACTTTTGTCTTTGTTCCATGAGCAAACTGAACAATGACCTGCGATGAATCCTCAAGGGATGAGTTGTTGAGTGTTCTTTCATGGTAAAATGCATAATTATTTCATATCTTCCCACCAAGCTCTTACATACTTATGTATATTGTAATGTTACAAAAGTGCACATGGCTGTGGCAGCTCATTGGAAGGAATTCAGATACCTAAGGAAAAAGCACCTTCCCTTTGTGTGAATTTTCTCTTTTTTCTTGTGGCAGGAAAATGCATATCTTCAATAAATGTGAATGTGAATGAATAATTGAATTTTATTCCTTTTATTCTGCTCATTCTTCAGGGTTGCTTTTGGGGTTTTTTTTTTCTGTGAGATAAAAAACTCTATTCAGACTCATGTTTTTTTTTAAATAAAAGACAACTTGGGTAATAGTGGCAAATGTGTGTAAGTGGGCAGATTGTAATGCATAGATAATAAATATCAAAAGGCAGATAGAGCGGGTATTGTTGCTTCTTTTTTCTTTTCCCAAAATAACATGTATTAAATTTACATTTTCATCTCAAATATTCTCTTCTGCCAGGGAATTAATTTTGAAAAATTAGTCTATATGACTACATGGCTCTATTTTACTGTAATTAACTAATCCATTACTTAGATTTCAAGATTCTCTCACAAACATGTTAGCAATATTTAATTGCTTGAACAGTGCAGGATTTTCTTTTAAAAGAAACCAAACAAAGAGTGGGGAAGGAGTTAAGAATTATTATTGACAGGAGGTTGGGCTTTTGTCTTTTCTGCATTATTTACCTGTGATTTTTTCATCTCTAGTAACAAAGACGCAACATTACCATGGAGACCAAATATCTTTCCTATTAATCTGCTCTCCTCATAAATTTAGACTTTATCCATTTTGCCCACTAAAGAGTAAAGCTGAGAAGTGAAGATAGTGCAGTGTAGATCAAAGAAATAATGGGGAAAAAAAATTCTTTCTTTCCTGAGGTAACCCTTGAAGTGTGCATGTTCATTGTAAAGCAAGATAAATCAGGGAAAAAAAAGGGAAAGTAAAAAACTAGCCTCAGGCAGCCTTATGATTTATGTAGGTTTTACATATGGCTATATTTTGTTCTGCTCAGTGAAAGACAAAAAGGGTACAAAGTACTTGGAATTTGAGTTGGTTTTTCTTAGTGTGGTTGTTCCCAACTGCCACTCAAGGGAAAACAGCAAAGGTTGGACATCTGGAGGTATAACTGAGTGTAAGAGGCAGTGAAAGCTAATCTGAAGAGAGGTTTGAACAGGATTATTCCAGAAAGTGCTCAATACTACTTTTCCTATAAGCAATTCTGGCACAAAGGTGAGGAAGAAGTCTTGCTCATTGCACCCAGAGATGTCACAACCTCTTTGATCATTGCTATGCCAGTGCACAAAATTCAGAAGCAAAATTTAGGACCGACAGCTACACAGTTTAATATCCAGTCTATATTTGACTGGTGGTATTTGAATTTCTGAAACTGGGCTTTGCCTTTGGGAATGAAGGATTTGATGGGAAAAAACAGGAGGACATTTAAAATATAGAAACCAAGTGGCTGTCAGATTCGCTCAGTTCTTTTATTTAGGTTGTTAAGAAAAATACCAGCTCAGTAAGATTCATTAAAATACAGGCAGCAGGGAAGGACTACAGAAGTGATGAGGTCTCATATTCTGTACTTCAGAAGGTTTGCAGTTGTGCCTGTAGCTGTCCTTGTTTCATTAGTACAGCAGACAAAAGAGTTGGAAAGAGTCTTCTTTCCTCTTCTAAAGAAGAGGTTATCTAAAGACTTCAGTCTTCGAGGGTTTTTTTCAAGAAGAAACTATGAAGCTGAAAATATCAAGCTACAATCTAACTTATTTTCCTGCTGTTTATTTTACAACTACCTGATAAGACATTTCACACTTGCAAATGGGGTGTCTTGGCAAACCGCTGCAAAAGGACCAGTGTGAGATAGTCCACACTGTCCAGGAAAAGCTGTAACAGAATAATAACTGGTGTGACTGCTTCTGTCTAGGTACCCATGGAAAAAACTATTAATTCTACTTCTGAATAGATAAAGACACAGGAAGTCTTCTCTTTTCATGTTTCTTTTTGACTTCTGAATCTAGTCTTGGAAGCTAGCAGTCTGGCAGGGTGGGGTCCAATACAAACCTTTGCCAGTGAGCAACCGAGAGCTGTCTGTGGGGGAAAGAATGTAGTTCAAGGCAAGGGGATCCTGAACAAGAGTTGAGTGTATCAAGTCAGTCCCAAGCAAAGTAAGCTTCAAGCAGGAACACTAAACTTCTTATAACCTGGTATTTACTATTATTCAAACCGGAAAGAAACACAAGTACTACTATAATTGAAGTAATTCTCAGAAGAACAGCATGAAGAAAAAACTCCATCTCTCTACATCCCAATTTAACTTACAACTGGTAGTGTCATCTTAGAAACTCAGTAAGATAAAAAGCGATCAATAAATATATTTGTGATAAAACTGAGACACAAAAATTGTAGTCATAAAGAAGGCAATCAGCCTGTAATACTACATATGCTCCACTTGCCATTGAAGTAATGCCAGTCATTTCATGCCAGGTAAATTCTGTTGTCTGTACATGGGCTAATCTATCTCCAAAGGTGAATTAGCTCCTCTTTTTGTGTGTCCTAGATGGAGATGATCAGCAGGATTAAGTGGCACAGAAGAAGACAAGAAGACACCAGGAAGAATTTATGACTGGTTGGGATTTTTTTTTAGGAGTAACTGATATGAGAATATAGACTATAGCAATAGATTCTTTCAAATGAAAAAAATTATAGTGTATATATATATATATATAAAGAAATAATAATTTTACTAATTTTATAAATGCACCTTCTTAAAAGAGAGCTGGTGAAGTGTCCATCATGAGGAATAGGACAGAAAAGAACAGAAATGGTTGGCAAGTTCTTCTTCTGCAACGAGAATCTCAAAAATATGTACATTACCAGACTAGCTTTCTGCTTCTCTGATGTTTGAGAGGTGAAATCAGTCCGACAAATAGAAAGGCTTGTGCACTATCTTCTTTGAGCTGTAAATAGGAGAAATAGGAGTCAAGAAATATTGAAAAAAGATTGGGTTGCTGACTAGATTAGAAAACGAAAGTATGAAGCTTGACAGTTTGGGAGGATAAAAAGAAAATAAAGGTAGAATATATAACCTCAGATGATTCTTATTTGTCTATCCATCCATCCATTCATCCACATATACATACATATAAATATCTGCTATGTATTTTCTGTTGAGAGAGCAAACTGTTGAGCAGCTCTGATTGTTGAGAAGTAGCTGTTCAGACATAATTTTGTATCTTAAATTTCTGCAGTGTCCCAAGTATAAAGTGAAATTTCCTTCATCCATTATAATTGAAAAATTAGTGGCTTGCACTGTTATGAAAACTAATTTACAAAGCTCAGAGTTCTTTAAAAAAAGTCTTTAATATCTTTGTCTATATGGAAGGGAAGCTAAAACAAATACTGGAAGGTTAATATGTACAGGCTTTTGTTTCTGTGGGAATATCTTTAATGATATTTATCCAAGACTTTTTTTTTTTATTGTGTGAATGTTGCAAATCTTTGCACTATCAGATCACAATGATTTTCACTTATTTGGCTTGTAATGAGTGTGCTTGATATATTCAAGTGTCTCCTAGTTTGCAGACACATACCTGAGATGGCCTTTTTTTTGTTTGTTTTAAATGAAATGTTGCTATCTCTAAATTGAAATATCATTCAGATATATTTGTAGTACAACCAGTATCACTGAGAATGAAAATGAGACATTTAACATTTTTATGTTTCCATATGCTATTAAAATAATAAAAGCTCAAATTGACCTTGATTAAAAGATCACAGTTGTACTAGCATCTGAGCATCTAATTAGGACATCAATATTCAGGGAACTATAAAAAAAAAAAAAAGTAGGGATGTTGCTGAGGTAGTGTATGAACTTAGCTTCAAAAAGCCCAGAAGACTTAGGAGATCAGACCAGAGCAGATACAGATAGTGGCGATGAGGCCTGGCACAATGCAAATGTTAACAAAACCCCACAGTGAGCATATTCAGAGCCCCAAGAGCCTTGTCCTGTGTGCACAACACCCATGACACCTGCACACCTTGTGGTGAGAACCACACTGCCTGGGGGGCAGCAAGCTGCTTTTGTGTGAGTGGCAGTGCAACACCTGCTGTTTCTGTTACTTTATTATAGAGCAAGTCTCAATCCCTTCCTACTGCCTTTGCTGCTTTGGCAGGCTATACTTCAAACAATTTCTTCCTTTTTGATTACTACAGTACACTCCTTTGCCTGAGGAGTTCACGAAAAAAAAAAAATGGGGACCAAACCTTTGTATTAAGTTCTTTTCTTTCCATGTAGATCCTGGCTACTCACAGTACAGTAGGACTCAGTGCTGCCACACAAATGCTTGAGAAAATCACTGTATCTGTACTGGAACTACAGTTGCTGACCCTGATTCCTTAAGCACCTTATTAAGTAGGCTTATTTATTGTCGTAGTGTATTTTCAGTGCTCCTGATTTGCTCTTGGGTCCAAGATGACCCATTATTAAAATTGACTGTAATTGTTTTACATTCACTTCTGACCTGAAATTTATTTATTTTTTTTTTTAATCTGCTGCAGAATAAAGAGCAATATTTCCTGGGTCTATATATTACAGCAGGTATTGATGTAAATCAGTTCATGTATTAATGTAAAACAAGCCCATCTATGCTGATGATCCTAGAAAAAGATGGTAAACGGGTATATACCCTCTGTCTTGAATGAGCCTCTAACATAGGAAACATCAAGGTACAGATAAAAAGTTTATTAAAGGCAAGAGAGCTGTACTGGGGTCCATCAACAGCAAAGATCGTTACAGGTGTATCAGGATGTAGCCATGCATGCTAAACTAGGGAATCGTGCCTGGCTGTGATAAGAGCAGCTATCAAATGTGAGGCAAACTGAACCACAACCTGCAGTGGAGCCAGACACTAGAGTATATTGAGGGACCAAAACCATTTTAAGACTGTACCCTACCTTCTTATGTTATACACTTACTTGTTTCCCTCATAGTGTCAGATTGACTACTTCCTTGCTTTCCAGTAAGGAGATCACAGCCGGTCCTGGGAAGGCTGGGCACAAAGCCATTTTGTTTTCTGTGGTGCCACTACCCACTGTTCCCAGTCTCAGCTGTTACTGGGCCAAGGTCCCTGAGTATCATCCAGCATTTATCTCTGTATATTTCCCTAATCTCCAGCCTTCTGGAATCAGGAGATCTCCTGACTTCCAAGGTCTGACCTCCAGACAGAATTTTCTTTCCAGACTCCCTTCTTATTTCTGAAATCCTTTCTTCTTTCCATGAACACTTCTTTTTGGCCCTTTCTTTTCAGCAACCCAAATCTCCATTTTCCAAATCTAAATCATCTGTGCACAGAAGCACAGTGGGCAATCAGTGTCCTAACTAGCATTTCTGGCTGATATTACTTTATATATTGGAAGATTGGTCAGAGCATTACCAAAATTTAAAACCTCTCCACACAAAAGTTCAATTCTGGACATTCAGTATCTTCTCACATTTATCTATCACCTATTAAAACACAGTTTATGCTACTTTTTCCCCTGTCATGGTATGAGGTCTCTCCTCTCAGTGAGAGCTCCAACAGCAGTCTCAGCAGGCTCTCCTAGAGACCTATATCCAATCCAGTCCTGTTATTCATCAGTGGAGCCCAGATGGTCGCTTCATCTTTTCAGATGTGTAGAATTCATGAGTGGGATTCAGTCTGAGATTGACTAAATGTAACTAGCATGAGTTAGATGTGTTGTTACAGGCAAGGGATATCAATATGGGCATTTCATATGGTAGAGGCAGTACAGATCATGAAAAGTTGTAGTTCTGCCAGTGGTGTTACCCTGAGAGGTGTCACAGAATCTGTGCCACTGTGTGCAAAATGACTGAGGTTTTACCCAAGAAAATCATTCCATTCGTGTTGCTCCTCTCCTCTGCATCTCACCCTAAATTAGTAAGAGCAGCTGCACTAACTGTATCATGAGTGTTCAATATTCTACTCAGCAGTTTGCAAGTATAGAATCCTACTTCCTTTCTATCTCCAAGAGATTATAATCTAAATCTCTGGTCTAAGACTTCTCCTCTCAACCAAGGTTATCTCAATTTCTTGACTATTTCTGATTTTTCCTTTATGTCTCTACTGGAAATCTAAGCTGTCTTTCAAAATGTTGTGTCTCTTTTTGTCCACATCCAAGATCTGTTTTCATTTCTTGATTTGCTCCTTAGTACTTGCCCTGTGTTTTCTTATAGTCCAAAAATAATTTATTAGTACTATCAATAGGAGTTTTTTTCAGGTGCCTACCTTATGACCATCACTGTAATAGGTAAGAAAGCTCAATGTAAGCTGTATTCTGGTGTCTAATGAGTCATCTCCTTCTAGCAAAGTCATCTAAAGAATGTTACTAATAAGTGTCAGTTTTGTACCTGACCATTTGGCAGCACTGCAGTTAGGACGTTTAATGACATATCTAGATGTAGAACGTTAACACCATAAACTTAGTCATCTCCAGAATTAGGTGGCAGTATATTTATGCAATTTCTATAAATTCAAGGAATATTTTACCTGGTTTTGACTGTGGTGGAAATAATAATTGGCACGGTGTGACAATTTAACTAGGGTTAATGGAATCACACTGTTAAAAATGCAATTAAACACTGTATTTTTCAATGGATATATATCTGTGTTTATATAAAGCTTATTTTTTTACTTACCAAATCATATTTAAATAGTATGTTGTTATCCTTTTCATCTGTTCCTGAGTTACTGTTGGATGGATTCTTGTTGTACTGCGCTAATGTAACTAGTCAGTGTTGCACTGGGCATTCCTGTTTGCAGGAAGTGTTTGTAAAACCTACCTTCCCAGAAACTCCTGTACCTGTATACCTGACACCACCAATGCCCACCTCTCCTGGGGTCTGTCTCCATTGGCTGGCAGACCCTCTCCCCTCCTCCCTCCTTCACTGAGGGCATAAAGCCTGGCCCCACTGGTGATAAGAGCTCTCTCTGCCTCTCTCCTCGCTTGGGACCGCATGCTGTAGGTTCTGCACTAAACTGCAGGACTGTTCCTGAGGAATGGAGAGCACCTTCTGTCTTTTGTCTTTAGTGAGACGTCTTTAAAACTAATACTTTATCTTAGACCTTGTTTGTACATATACAAGTGCCTACACTAGACTATTCTTTACTTCTATACAGACTAGTGGGCACATTCAGATTATGTTCAGATATGACACTGTCCTACAAGTCTCTTTATCTCTGTAACTATATTTTAAACCATCAGTGTTTCTTCATGCATGTATTTATTATTCACTTATTTTACGCATAATGGTGATGTCTGCATTACGTAAGACTCTTTTTTTTCCCAGTGAGCTCCTATTTAGCATACAAAAGATGCATTGTAAGCTGCAAATGAATAATTGCATATTACAGTGGTTTAAGCAGTATTACTTGCCTCATGTACCAGATGCACATTTAATTTGTTATGTGTTTGTAAACACATAAGAGGTAAAATCTAATGTGACTAATATCCAACAGTTCTCTGTACAATGTAAAGTGAAGTTCTAACCCTCCAAAAACCTACCTTGGAACTTCAGTGCATATTGCCTTAATATTTAGTTCTTCTTGTTCATGTTAATAAGCAGCTACACAGGCAAATTCACAGAAGCTATGGTATGGGCAATGTTTCTCATAAAATAAAGTTCATCTGCATCTGGTATTGTGTGCATTGCAAAAGACATCTTGAAATCTACTAGCACAGAGGACCTCTTCTCTTTCCTATTCCTTACCATATTAATGATACACTTTGTAAACTTAGGGAATCTGTCCTTTCTGTTTTGCCTGTCTGTGTAAAACTACAAAAATATGTTCTATGTCTCACTGTAGTGGCAGCACTACATTGATGTCTGTCTGAATCCCTATCTTGAATCAGGGTGAGTGCAAAGAATCATAAAACTTTCTAAAGACATGAAAGTTACAGAAATTATTGGGATAAGATGGTCACAGTGATGAATGCTTTTTTAATGATTGACCTTTTTGTAACGATTCAAACAATATACTCACCCTGTGATTTACCTTCTTGGTGCTTGCCTGAAAGAGAAATATTAACTTCCTTCTTGGTTCAACACATGTATTTTTTCGTTAGCTATTATTCCAGATGCCCTCTGCTCCTCTTAATTCATAGGGAATATTTCTGGATACACATACATCTATAAATAAATATTGGGTTAGTGAGCCTCCTTTGATCCAAGCGTGTGAAGTGCCTTTTCCTGCCCATGTTCTCTTCTTGTTTTCTGCTCAATATTCTTAGAATTACTGAGGATCTCACAGCTGGACCAAAATGGAGGAAATATTCCTGTTAATGCTATGTAAATTCTGTATACAGACATACATCGTGTGTTTGCTTTCTGTTTCTATTGGCAGTAGTGCCAGGCTTGGGCAGTATTTGGGTTTGCCCCTGAGTGTGTCACAGTCAGCTATGACTGCTGGCAGAACTGTGGTGGAATATTTCAGGCTGTCGTGAGACTCCAGACAACAAGTACCTGTTGCACACTCAAAAATATGCTTACTCTCCTCTTTGCTTTCTGAAGAGACTGCAATATTTCTTAAATGTTAATAAGAATTTCAAAAGCCATCTTAAATACATGGAGGTAGGAATGAGGAATAGGTGTCCTATTCATGAGCTGTTGTCCTAATTACTGTACTCTATTGGGCAATTAGCTGAAGGTTCCAATTTGACATATCTGCTCTGAACACTCAAACAGCTTATTACAGGTACATGCACTTTCTTTTGAATTGGATTGGATCCTAGGTGGAAATGCCAACTTCAGCTATATTTCATTTTTTCCCACAGCAAACTTCTCATTTTCAAGTATTTTCTTCAAAAAAAATTAGACTACATTCTATTTAAATGTAAACTTATAAACTATGCATATATTTAAGGCTATATTGGCAATCACTTTTTTAAATAGACCTATTGATTTTTTGAAATATCTCTACTGTATGCATTCAAATTATTTGTACATATAATGACATTTCGGCAGAAAATTTAGGGTTAAGATGTCCAGGCATAATAGTCTTCTATTTAAAACAATATAAATCACCTTCCAGAAATATCAAGCAAAATATTTATACAGCATGATCTTAAGAGAAAAGGAGAACGCAAATTCATTATTGAGATGAGCAGAGATACAATCAATCTGGCAAATCAGTAGGAGACCTAAGAAAAATTCTGTTCTATTTATAGCAAGGGCTCCAGAGCAAGCTCTGCTCTTTTATATGAAGCAGCAAAATTACAACTGCAGAACAAGCACTTTGTGGATCTACAGCATTTGGCAGGAGATAGAAACTGGTTCAAGGCCAAAGACATAACACCGAAGGTGCTGCTGTTGGGAAAAAAGGGGAAAAATCTAAAGGCAATAATTTACAAAAAGTGGAAAAGCATGGGTAGCCTCTCAAATCTAATTTTACCCAAAGCATAGAGAAGGAAGTTGTGATGGAAATGAAGTTAAAACGAGCAGGCATGGGACTGTTTTGTGGGTAAAGCAATAGAAAACCAAACAGACATGCAGCATATTTTCAGCAGCAAGTAAATAAAATCCTCATGGGCAAGTAGTCACAGTATATTCCATCAGCAGTGAATTGCTGATATTCTTTATAGAGATGAGGGATGCTAATCTATAAGATTCTGGTTTCCAGGTGCTGTTTTGCCTGAAATAATGTGCTAATGAAATGGGAGGCTGTTGGCTGAGCTGAATGCAGGTCTGAAACTGTAGAGGTCACAACCTACATGCATACAAAAAAGGTTGTTCCTGATTCCACTAGACCTCACAGCTTAAGAGTAGTACAGAAATAGCACAAAATAATTACATTAACATGGTACCATCCCAGCTTCTGATAATAAATGTTTCCAGTGCAGAAGCCATATAAACCTGTCCTCTATCCTTCCCAAATGAGGTTAAGAGATACATTGAAAATTTATTTCTTTCTGGGAATCTAGAAATGCAGCTCAGATATGAGTGCTCATATTCTTGTTGTCACTGCCTCTTTGAGGTGGGTCCCAAATACAGAGTGCATAGGTTAAAACTGCAAGGGAAAGAGATGTTCTGTTGGGACACCCAATTGTGGAATGCTAAAGGTATCAATGCATTAGGTGGTATTAGTCTGAATATTTAAGGGAGCAGGTGTCCAACAACTGTTACTGCAGTGAGGATTTCTGTGACAGACCAAAAATATTGCTGATGAGACTTCTAGGTTAAAAATTTTTCACTTTTGGCCAGAAAGTTTCTTTTGCAACTATACACAGCTTTTTTTAATGGATTTCTTTCTCATTTACTGAAAAACAAGTAGAATTCTTAGGAACATGGTTTTATACTTGGGTTTCCTAAGATGCAAAAATAGAATTTTTAAATTCCAGTGAATTACACCCAGAAAGAGTTATTTTTTGTCTGTCAGCCCAGAAAAATTGTGGCTGATCATATGATGTCTACTCCCATCAGCCAGCAGAAACATGCACAGAATTTTGCAAACCTAGCTATCTCAAGTTACTTCAACATATCTGGGTTTAGTCAATCCTTGGGTAGAGAATTTGTATGGCTCTGATGCTACAGACAATCAGAATTATGGCTCCACTAGGAAATTCTAATCCTGACAAATCAGTTTCTGATTTTTTTTTTTTTTTTTTTTGTGAAAGCTTTATCAGTCAAGTAAAAAATGTGAGATAAATTTACATTGTACTAATGTCAAAAAGGTAAATGACTTTCAAGTTTTATCATCAATATTAGTACAGAAAGTAGATCCCTGATTTTTTTTCCCCAGAGTAGCCTTGGACCCCAGGTCACAGTTTAAAACTCTGGATCAGATAATGAGTTTTACTGGTTCTACCTAAACCTCAAAAGGGAGATAACACATTATTCCTTAGGTTTCAAGGAGAAATTGAATATCTCTAGCATGTGCATCCCTTTTAAAACTACACAAACCTTTACCTTTGTGGCAGAAAATTGAACTTTTTCCCTTCTTTTTTTCCCTTTCCCTTTTTTTCTTTCTGAATTAATAAATGTTTTTATTTCTTGTGTATTTCCTGTAGTTGAACAGAAGGGAAGTAAACTTCCTGACCTAAGAAACTTACTGCTCTTTGATTTACACAAATATTTCTAGTGTATAACTGACATGTATGCATGCTAGGCAATTCTGTTAGCTGAGCATATGCTATGCAGCTTAGACATATTAGTCTGGTCCAATTTGAAACACAATGGAACAAAGTCTGCATGCAAGACATGGATTTCTGACAGGATTTGTAGCTCTGGTTCAAAAATACCCCATAGGGTAAGAGCTTCATTTAAAGATCTCTTTGAAGTATTGACTTAATAGAAATAAATACATGTCTAAATATATGAATTCACTTTAAAAGCTTGCTGAATTTATGCCTTTAATGAATAAAAGACTTGAACATCTGGAAAGAAGTTATAAATTGCAAGTGCATAATGTGCAAGGAATGATCAAAAATACTGTGAAGAAGACATAAAGTTGCTTGCCCACTGGTGCAATAAAAATGATCAGTGAGAGATGTAATTTTGCAAGTCATTGAAAGTAAATTCTGAATTTGATATGGCACTGCATGAAGAGCTACAAATCCAGAGTCAGAGTGAGTCATGTAGTCAGATACCCCGATGATAATTTGACTTGTTTTATGTTGAGTGTGATTTGTTTCTGTGTCATCTAATGAGACAAAACACAAAGCAGGTTCCACTGCTGTTGTCTATGATAGGACAACCTTTGTCATTCTTCTACGCCAAACTGTGTGTGCCCATTTTTGTGTGTCCCTCCATGTACAGCACAGGTCTGTCCTACAGATTCTGTTGATTTGTTTTTAAGGTACACCTCGTTATTTCTAGCTTCCAGAAAAAATTAGAGGAAAAAAAGATTTAGTATTTTAGTGATGATGAATGCATTTTTAAATACCCCACACTAACTGCATAGTGTTTTCTGCTCTACCACATTTTTATGTGCCTTCAGCTTTTATTGTGCTAAAACAATTTCACTGGAGTCACATTCATAGGTTTTGGGGGTTTTTTTTAGTTGTAGATTTTGGACGATCAACTGAAACTGCTGCTTTGGCAATTCAGACCTTTGGCTATTATCAGAATTCACATTACATGAGAAGACAATGAATGCTCCAGTGAAGTGTATCTTCTTGCCTTCTACCATAAAGCCTGAACTGGGAACTGGTTTGCTTTATACAATTAATTATTAAATTTATTTTTGCAATTCTGCTGGCATGTTTTCCTGTCACTCTTTAAAAGAACAAACTCATGTAACTTCTTCATATAGATTTAATTTTAAATTTCACTTCTTCAAAGAATAGCTTCATTTAGAAAATCTGACTCTATAAAATGCTTTTGAATCAAGCATTATCTACATGATACATGTCTCTGCTTTTTATTACACTGAAATCAAGAGCAAGACAGGAAGTTGTAAGATAAAAAATTCTCACTGATATGATTTTCTGTTACTATAGAATCACGCATTTTACCTTAACCATAATGGGAAACCTTTTCAAAGCCAATTATTTCTGTTGGTAGACCTTAAACTTCAAGATGTTCCAGAGTGAATTGTATTATGGAATGTCAAATATATCCATTGAAATCTCTAAGTTGCATATGAAAGGTACTTCAGTGGCATTTTTTTTAAATTTATTGTCCTTTTTGACAACTATGCTAATTTTGAAAATCTGGCAAATGTGTGACCATTCAGGCCAAAATCCCAGCTTCTTACCTTGAACCAGTTGTTGAAGTCTTTTTTGCTGATTAATGTGGTGCTGTGGTAAATTGGTTATCGCCAAATGGAAAAGAAAATCTCAGTAACTATTGGAGTAACTTTAATCATTCTTCTTTGATACTTAGTCCATAATGGCATTTTTGAGAGCTTGTATTAGTCCGATGTTTCATTAAAAAGATTAAATATTTTAGTGACAAGTTCATCACCACGAATTTCCCACTGACTTAGATTTACCAACAGATTTGCTTGATATCAGTCTCTTTTTGCATGTATCATTTCTTTGTGGTGTGATTAACATTCATGAGATATTTAATTTCCATTACAACTTAATAGCTTCTTTTATGCTAATCTACAAACTGCTCTTGGAAACATTTTGTTATACTTTTTCTTCTTTTTGTTATGAAAGACAGAAATGTATGCTCACATCATGTTTCATCTCACTGTAGAGAGGGGTTTTTCTTTGTTTATTCTTCCTAGAAATTATTACATTTGTGAACCAAGTACTTAGAAATGAGAATTGATTCAATATTTCACTATCATCACTTTCAGCATTTTCTTCAAATTTTTTGCTGCTGTTATCCATTTCATTTTGTTTGCTTCCTAGTTCCATTTTTTTTTCCATTTTGGGGTGTGGGTTTTTTTTGTTGTTCTTTGTTTTTCCTATAATTCTATGTATCTTCACCTACACAGCGCAGTTCCCTGATAATCAGCTGCTCTTGTAGCATCTGTGATGCTATTGTGTTGGAGAGATTGTGTCAGTTTAATATTGATCTTTTATGCTGAAACCAACTTTCACGTATTCTTCAATTGGAGCCAAAATTATTACTGTATGTTCCTACATATAAGTGTTTTGCTATCAATTTTTGTTTTGTGGATTTTTGTAATTGATCTTCAGTTAAACCACATACAACTTCTGTTAATTCATATTTCAGGTCTTCTGTATTCCATGAAATGGATATGCATGTTCTTCAAGACTGAACATAAATTATTTTTACTTCCTTTTTTTCCTGGGTATTTTGAGGGTTTCAGAATTATTTGAGTTATTTGTCTGTAGGAATACTGGTCTGCTGGTTGTGTCCTGATAAGAAACAGAAATTAGTGCTCCTTTCAGTGCTGTACTTCTTTCAGTGAGAGAAAAGGACACAGAAATCATGCTTTCTAACCATATGTCAAACAGCAGAATACTGGGGTTCCTAAGTAATTATGATTTTGATTGTAATAAAATTTTAGTTTGCAAGTCTACATTATTGAAAAACCTGTTTGGAATTTTTTGACTCCTGTTTGATTCATAGCCTGTGGTTTTATTTGTATTGCTGAGAGCAACATGGGCTAAGAGACTCCTGTTGGCTCTGAACAAAGGAGATGTTGGAAACTGTCTAGCCATAGTCTGTGGGATCAGTACTGGCTCAGTGAACTTGCTAAAAAACAGAGCAGAACTGCCACTGGAGAGGTGTAACATTTCAGTAGCTGAAGTAAAGTGGCAGTTCTACACCAGGCTACAGTTCACAATAAGCAACAGCCTTTACCCTGTTGCAGTTTTCTTCTCTCTGAGTTCTAGTACTGTCTTTCAATCATTATTATATTATTTAATAATTTTAATTTTTGGTTTGAGTTTTTTAGGGGTTCTTCAAATGATCATGTTCCTTTATTACAAGGGCCTCAAAGTTGTATGCATTCATTATTTTTCTCTCATAACTTGCGCTTTTCTTTGCCCCTCTCCTATGCCTTCCCTTCCTTTCCTGTAGTAGAATTTCAAGCTCTAGTAGGGTGCCCAAGGCTTACTTTCATGAAGCAGTGGAAGACCGCAGAAATAGAAAGGCTAAAAAGAAAAAGAATTTTTTATTATTTCATATTAGCCCTCTCTCCTCAAAAACCTCTTTCTAGCTTACAAACAGTGTTATCAACATAAATGACCAAAAAGTTGCCAAGGCAACAATAAGAGTAGCCCAAGTCCTGCACAGAAGAAAAGAACAAAGGAAAAAACAATTAGAAATTACAGAATAACAGAGAGTGGTTTCTGGTAATGCTATAGTTATTCAAGATGCTCACACTTTTCTCTTAAAAGAGACTGAATTGTACCAATGCTACCAAAAATGTGATTATGATCAGGTAATTTACTGAATGAAGCACAGTAGAGGCAATGTACTTTCACAGTAAAATATATGACTGTAAAGAAAGAAAAGCTACATGTATTTTTTAATTTAAAAAAATAGTCTGTCATGGCTCTGTTTTGCCTAACTTAAATCACCTCTGAATAATTAGGCAATTAAAAGTAAATAATTTTGGGGGTATTCCTCATATGAAATACTATACATCTGGTGTTTTCAAAAAATCATTTTCCTGGGAGCTTTTAAAACCGTATAATTTAGGAAAAGCTGCTGGTGCATAGGAAATATTATGGTCATTTATTCAAGGTACAATGCCTTTGCTGTTGATTATATTACTGTTTCATTTAGGAGCTTTGTCATAGGCTGGATCTTCACTGTGTTGGAAGGAGCATCACCATGGAAGCAAGAGGATCCCAAGCTCTTATTCTCTTTCTGAGTGCTTCAGCAATGTGCATTACTATAGCACCTACTTAAATCATAGATCTAGAACCCTATAAGATTTATATTGAGCAGAACCTGAAGTTGAATGGGGCTTCATGTTAAAGTGTGTCAGAATGATATTTGTTTTCCCTGGATGCTCTGCCATGCACAACTCACACAAAGCTGCTTCCATTCATCCCTATCAAGCTCATTAACAGAACTCTTAAAAATTTAGATTATGCTGTTTTGAAATTCACCATTTTTAGGTTATGTGGGATCTCAACAGTGCTACCAGCATGACCACCACACCTTTAGGTCTTTTACTGGTAAGTTAGTTTTGCAAACTTGAACACCAATGCATTGCTATGTAACATATATCCTTGCCCTAACTGCACATCTGAATTTGAACTGATTTGGAGCCTAAAATTTTGAGATTTCCCTTCTGGAGATTGCCCACGAGCAGTGAATTATGGGATTGTTTCAAAGTCAAAATCAAAATAAACCAATAACCAAAGGAGAATAATGTTACCTCTAGCTGCTGCATGACAATTTCTTACATATCAAACTAATGTGAGAGTGGGGCTGTTGGACTTCTTCCCAAACTTTGGTGATACATAAACTGCCCTGGATTAAAATATTATTTTTCTGAAGTTTATAATTAAATTAGGTATATGTACAAAATACCTGATAATGCAGGTAATTATGAAGTGGTTGTTTCTTCTTCAAGAAGGAGAAGTAACTGCTTTTTCCCAAACAGAACACTCAGCAAGTTAGTGACACAAGTTTTTGGTGCTGATCTAGAAACAACAGATTGTCACCTGGACAATGAAAGTTCCACTGTTTAAAATTTTTTTTTCAAGTAGTATTGCCTCAAATTTAGAAAGAGTAAAATATTTTAAATAAAGACATGAAAATTGCCTATAGTTGTACTTTATTGTTTAAATCTAGCCCTTAAAACTGCTTGCTTTTGGAGTAAAGGGTTAGCATTTTTTACTGACAGAATAAGTGTACCCAAACCTATAACTGAAAATTTCTCCAAGGCAACCTTACCATATCTTGAATAAATAATATTTTGAGGTAATCCTGTTACCTAAAATTACCTAGCTCAAGCAAAGCTAGCAAAATAAAATACAAGCTATTTTTAGCATTCAGAACATTCTGTATTATCACAGTTGTATAGAAAAGGCAGAGGTGAAAACAGAAAGATATAATTATCGTGCTTCACTATCTTTGATTGACTTTTTGTAGATATATTAAAAAGAGCTTTTCTCCCTTCATTCATCCTACTTTCCTTTTTCTTCCAAAAGGAAAACCCAGAGTTTAATTTCTTTTCAGTACCTGCTTCCCCTTTTGGCTGGTAGCTTTAACTGTTATAAACAATCTCCTCTTCCAGCCTTGAAAGTCCAAATCCCTCACCTTTGCCTCTGGTGCTGATTTAGAACAGAGAGGAATATTTCACTGACCTGTATCTACTGACAACTCAATCAGACATGATGTGAGCATACTAATTGATAATTGTCTGCTCTTGATAGACTGGACAACAGTGAAACACTTTGGGATAGTGGACCTTTCACCTTTAATAAACTCCAGCACCATTTCCATCACTTGAGAAGTTAGACCAAAACCTGAATAAAACCATGGCATTTAAATAAATACCATTTATTCTTAACTTTTATATGGTAATATTTATATGAAAACAGCATATTAACTGTGTGTTAAATTTTAATACTGCACCAGAATTGTTCCCCCTTTTGACTCCTGGGGTGTTTTAATACAATTGGTTTTCCCTGGAGAGCAAAAAGGCTTTTAGCCAAAGGAATTACCAAAATCAAACTTGTGTATGTTTAGAAGAGGCCAAAGTGGACAGTTAAAATTATTAAAATGGATTAAAATGGCTTTTAATGGTGTTTTTCTCCCTTCAAATAAATGAGCCAACTCTTTTTTTCCTAATCTGAGTACTCTTTGTTTATGAAGTGAATAAAACTGTTGACTTAGCATTACCTCCTAGTAAGTAGCAAGCGTAGTAATTTTTGACCATGAAGGTTTGGGGTGGGTTTAGCACATATTTAATATTGCTGGAGAATAGCAAACACCTTAGACTAAATGTTTGCTCAAAATGAAAGCAAACAGTCTTGTCCTGCTCCCAGTCCAGCCTTTCATGGTTCTTACTTTGCTTATCAAAGACATACATTTTCCTTACAGTTGCTGCTTGCCGATGTAAATTATTTAAGTACCTGTTCAATTATTTGTATTCAGTAAAACTGACTGATTTAAGTATGTATTCAGTTAAAACATAATTAGCACAGCAGAAACAAAAAAAAATTGCTCTAAAAGAAACTAAATCATTGACATGAGAACCTGCAGAGTTGGACAATACATAAATGGCAATAAAAAGGTGCAACTACTGAAGAAGAACCCAAAAGGCTGCAAGTTACATCTTTTTAATCCTGTTTAGCCCCTCTGAATATGGGCATATTTTATACATCTTACATAGGCAAATAAGTAATTGGTAAGAGCCAGTGGTTACAATTGATTTAAACTGGTAAAGGAATGTTACAGTTGAGATAGTTTATTATTGTCCATAAAAGTTATGTTCTGCCTGGATAATATTTCTGTAAGATAAGCCCATCTTTTTTTCTACTGGGTATCTCTGGTATGGTTTCAGCCTGGTGGGGACACTTTGCAAAAATGGGACTGAAAGTAAGAAGTTACCAATCTGACTGAGAAGACCTTGAATCTGGTGCTTTGTGTGACAGTTACAATGGGAAGCCTTTAACATATTTATCACATTTTCACTTGTTTAAACCCTAGCAAGTGGAAAACATAAAGGAATTTTGAAGAACTATTTGAGGGGCTTATAAGTTTTGTCTGGAGAGTCAGGTAAAAAATAAAATAACCCCAACAAAATGTTCAATTTTTTCTCACTGAAAGAAAAATGAAGAGGTGTGCAATATTTAATGTATTAATGGATTAATTAACATTTATTACCTTTACTTATAAATAGTTCTCAGGCACACTAATACATTTAAGTGCAACATATTTTTTCAAAGGTTTATCTAAGTACAAACTTGAATAACAACCAAAAAAGAATTTGGAGATACACTAATTTAAAAAGGAGCAAAGTTCACCAAAATTGAGGTTATCATCATAGCTGTCAGAAGCTGAGCCTAACATGATGACAGTATAAAACAGGAAGTGTACAGAGTACTGTACCAACATCAGAACTGTGGAGGCTGTTAAGTCAGATAGCAATAGGAACACACTCCCCTGGAGAGAAGTCAGACAATAATATAAACACACTCCACTGGAGAGAGAGAGTAGTTAAGCCAGACAGGAACATAAACACTGCCCCCTAAGAGAGAAACTCTGGTAGGTAGCTCTGTTTTAGTGAGGAAATATGTTACCCCCAAGAGGCTTTGCAACAGCTATGTAAATCTTTCATACCCCATTGGCCCTTTCCCTTTGCTTCCCCCCTAATCCCTCTGTTGATTGGTCCTTCCCTTGATCCCTCAGTTGATTGGTTCTCCCCTGAATCCCTCAGCCGATTGGCTCAGATGTTTTACCCTGCCCTCTCCCTTCCCTATATAAACTCCTGTTCCCTTTGGCTCTTTGTCACTGGACTCCTCTGAAGAAGGAGCTGAATAAAGCCTCCTGCAGAACTCCATATGAAGGTTTTGTCTCTTCCTTCAGCATTTCCCTGAAGAGATGATTCCACTGAAGAGCTTGAAATCACTCAGTGTCACCCTGAAGAGCTGGTTTCACTGAAGAGCTTGAAATCACTCAGTGTCACCCTGAAGAGCTGGTTTCACTGAAGAGCTTGAAATGGCTCAGCAGGCAGCGGATGCGCCTGTGCCTCTGGGCCGTCCTTCTAAGGACACTTCTCCAGGAAGGTGGCGGCACTGACCACTGCCCACCGTGACACACAACTGTTCACCAGTAACAAAGAACTGACTCGGGGCTGCCCTTAAGCATTAACTCTAAGGGACAGCTTAAACCACACCAGTGACAACCCACCCACCACACTGACGCTTCCTTGGGTGGAGAGAGGATGGTCCATCACTTCTCCAGTAATATCAGGCTCACTGTACATGCAGTATAGAGTCCTATGCGTCTTGGCAAAATTCTGCATGATTGTCCCAGGAGATTCCAAGAGGCTGAGCTGATCCTGACCTGTATTTCTACTCATACTTCCCCTTCCTCATCTTTAATGTCAGCCTTTCCACAGTGGACTATTATTGCTTTGAATGAAGTCATTGATCAGCAGGAATTAATCAAGAAAGATTATTAGTCCAAGCAAAGAAAGAAGATGTGCCAATATCCTCATGTGTTGAAATTCATTATTCCTTAAAACCACTAGAACTTCTTAAAACTCTTGTGACAAGGTTCCTGTGACATTAAATTTCAATAAAAATGTAGGAAAATTATTGGCAGTTTATATGTTTGCTTCATTCTGATAATGCACTGCAATTTTATCTAGAAAAAATCCTGATTTAATACTTTGAGGGGGTGTAAGCTTTACAGTCAAAATTGTGATACCCTACTGTGAAATGTTATGACTATTCATTCTGGTTTAGAAGGAAAAAAAGATCATAAACTGCAGTTTCACTGCAACAAAATTTTTAAATGAAACTAATAGAAAAGAAGTACAATTAGCTAAAAGCTTTAAATCAAATTCCAGAACTTGGCAGACTTCCCATTACCCAAAAACAAGTGCTGAACTGAGAAGAATTCATTACAAAATCTGACAAGGACCTCAGACTGGTAGCTAAAACATGGCCAATAATGATTTGGTATCAGTCCCACAGTCACACAAAGGAAAAATAATTATATTTATTACAAATCAGCAAAATAAAAGACATTGCTTTTCTGTAGCTGTTATTCTTTACACTCTCATGCTGTAATGGCTCACTGCTTGAGCAAACTCAGGAATGGAGTGACAACTGTTTTTTTATATTAATCCCTAATTTCTTTGGCAGTGTCTCCATGTGGTTACACATAACTTCTTATTTCCTATATTTTTGTCTGTGCACACACACATGTATATGTATAAATATATAGTGTGTATATATATGTATTATATGTGTGTGTGTGTATATATATATGAAGCAGTTTTAATTAAAAAAAAATCAAAAAGTTGATTTCAATGTCCTAGTCTAACAAAAAAAAAACAAACAAACAAACAAAAAAAAACCAACAAAAAAACCCCCCTGACATTTCCAAAGATGCAAGAGCTAAGGATAGAGAGGTTCCTTCAAGTCCCCAGTGGAATAAGTTAATGTGGCAGCTGGCATTGGCTGGGCTTGGTTAGTCAAGTTCGATGTTGGACCAGCCAAGTTTTAAAACCAGAGGAGCAGCATGAGGGCAAACTCCTAGCTGCCAGCTGTTGGGAGCTGCAGGTGCATGGAGAAACAGATGCTTGGGGCATGCTGCAGCTGCCCATGGTGGCAACAGCCTGTGCATGAGCACTGGATGTGGCTCTGTGAGTTGGTGCAGAATTGGGTATCTGCTCTCCCAGCCCACCATGGATGGTGTCTGGAGTCATTCGTGACAGAGGGAAAAAGGAGAAGCCCGGGGAGGGGAGGGGAGGGGAGGGGAGGGGAGGGGAGGG
>VZUI01096264.1:0-27855 GCA_013401135.1 Cettia cetti | reverse complement strand
GCCGGGCCCCGGCCGCGATGGAGCTGCCGGTGCCGCCGCCGGTGCCGCCGCCGGTGCCGCAGGGCTGCGGGCCGGGGAGCGGCGGGCGGGCGGGACCGGGCGGGAGCGCGCTTAAAGGGGCAGCGCGCCTGGCGGCCGCGGCAAGCAGCATCCTCAGGAGGGACGGGGTGGGAGATACTATGGGGAACATGGGACTTGGGATGCCATGGGATGTGACGGGAAGGGGGAGGCCGGCTGGCCCCGGGGCGGTCCCGGGGCACCCGCCCCAGCGGAGCTGTGGCTCCGCCGAGGTTGTCACAACGTCGAGTTGGGAGCTGCCGCGCCGGAAGGTCTTGATAAGCATCTGCCCCCGGAGCCGCCAGGGTGGCCGGGGCTGCGGAGGGGCCGGCGATGCCCTCGCCCGGCCCCGCGGCCGGTTCCGCGGGAGCTGCACAGAGAGAGGACAGCGGTGGTGGCACTTCCAGGAGCTGCGCTGTGGGCTCCGTGTGATCCTTGACATGGAACAGGACCGTTGTTCCCTTGCGTACTTCCTCCCTCGACCCCTGGGCTCCAGCTGTATGTCCCAGGCGGGCGGGCAGCCAGGTGCCCTGGCCCGGCTTTCCCCACCGCTTCCGTAGTGCACCAGGGACCCCGGGACCTCCATGCTTTTCCCGAGGAGACAAGGACTGCGCTCAGCCCCGACTGTGTCCCTCTCCATCACCAGATCGCAGCTATGGTGACTGCCCCAAGACGAAGGTGGCATGAAACGACCTTTATCCAGTTGCAGTGGGAATACAGTAATAACAATAAAACTCATTTGCTCCAAGAGAAATTATTTCACTGCTGTGCATCCTGTCAGCTTCACCGGCGTCCTGACTTGACCTTACCAGGTCTCAGAAATGAATGGTTACCTATGAGTTTCTTTTCTGAAACTTTCCTTACCAGTTTTTCAGATCTTCAGACCTCTGAAAAAGCTATGTGGAAGCAGCAGTATTTCATCAGCAAGGGCATGGGAGTCTTGATGTTTACACACAAAAAAACCCATTGCAACATACTATCTTCAACATGCTGGGCTGTGTAAGTAGGCCTATGGCAGCCAAAGAGGGCTGTGCTGTGGAGGTGGAGGAAAATAGGTATGTTCTGTTATTCTTCATACAATGCAGTGTCTCCAAATTATTGCTGCCCTGATTTGGGGACAATGCACATTTGGTGCCATGAGCCACGATGAAGGGGCAGATGCTGTTCACTGGCATTTAACTGGTTAGCTTTTTTTCTGAAAGCAATTTTCTAAAAATACTGCATGAGCAATGTTTCTTCAACACCACTTAATTAGGTACAAAACAGAGCTCTTACTGGAGGCCATAGTTCTTTCCACACTCCCTGCTGCTTATCCAAAGACAAAGAAAAGCCAACTTATACCACTGTTTTCTCTTTTACATTAAAATATTGGAGAGTAAATATTAAAGCTTTTTCTTTTATTAGAAGGTTTATTTAGTGAAGTGCCCAGAGAGGTCATGTGACACTACAAACCTGCTTCCCCTTACTCTATGTGTCACAACACGGAGCATAAGTGATGAAAATACAGCCAAATGGCTTTCAGACTTCATTGAAATAAGATATTGAAGACAGGTTTCATGATATTGAAGACAGGTTTCATCTTTGAATTTCTGTCTGTTGATGCAACAAATCAATCTGAACTGCTTTATTGCTCATTACAGAACAATAGGGAACTCTGCACTGAGGGGAACTGAGCTTCCGTAAGTATTTTTTAAATATATCAAATGTTCATATACCAGAGTGGTGAGCTTATTAAAAACACTCAGGTTGATAAAGCAGGAGTACACTGAGAAAATATTAATTCCATTTCTCATGTAAAATTTCTTCTTTGGTTTAAGTGCCTGAAAATTGCAGCTATGCCTGCATTTACTGAACAAGGTCCTACATAGTACAGCATGTAGTTCAGGTACATGGTAAACAATTCATTGCTAATGAGTCCTTCAGCATTGTCTAAACAATGTCTAAGCCATAAATAAATTCTATACAAGTAGTCTGTTGTTCAGTCAAACAATTTAATACTTGCCTAGTTTGTTAATTCAAGTATAGAGACTCACACTTAAAACTGTGAACAAATGTCATTAAGGAGCAAATATAGAAATGTGATACTCTGGGAATTAATTTCTCAAGTCTCTGGGCTGAACCAAAGCCATAATTTCTCAGTAAGATCCTCATGAATATGCCTAACAAAATGGGTACAGTGCTCCAGTGGAAACTGTTTTAAGCAGTAAGGTTTACGTCCATATGGTTTTTGCCTCCGCACACACTCAGTTAAGAGAACACATAAAAGCTGCAGGCATCTTAAAGCCCACAAATCATTAATGAAAGAACATATTTTTAACATTAAATGAGTGGAAAATTTACATACCAACTGATGAAAACTGAAAGAATAAATGCTACTTTCTGAGTTCATGGATGGAAATTTCACAGAATCATGGAATCTTTGAGGTTGGAAAGACTCTGGAGCTTGTCTACTCTTAACTTCCCTTCTCAAAGCAAGGTCAGCTAGAGCAAATTGCTCAGAGCCATGTCCAGCCAGGTTTTAAATACCTGCAAGCATGAAGACCCCACAACTTCTCTACGCAACTTGTTCAAAGGTTTGACCAACCTCACAGTAGAAAGTTCTTTCTTCTGTTTAAGAAGTGGAAATTCTTCTATTTCAGTTTATGCCAATTGCCTGTGGTCCTGTCACTGAGCTCCACTGAGAAAAGTCTGGTTCTATCTTCCTAGTCCCTCTCCTAAGGTATTTGTGCACACTGACAAGACCCACTCCCCACACCAAACCTTTTGACTTTGGCACTAAAAAGTCCCAATTCTCTCAGCACCCTTTTATATGACAGGTGCTCCATTCTCTTCATCACTTAGCCCTTCCCATGACTTCCTCCAGTATACTCACGTCTTTCTTGTACTGGTAAGTCCAGAACCAGACACAAAACTCCAGTCAGGTCCAACCAGTGCCAAGTAGAGGAGTAAAAACACCTCCCTTGACCAGCTAGCCATGCTTTTCCTACTGCAGGATCCTGTTGGCCTTTTTGCCATGAAGGGTCATTGCTGGCTCACAGTCACGTTGGTGCCTATCAGGACCCATGTGTCACTCTTTGCAGAGCTGCTTTTCAGCTGCTCAGCCCCAGTCTGTACTGGTGTTTAGTTATTCCCTCTGATGTGGATCCATGACTTGGATTTTCACCTGTTGAACGTCATAAGACTCATGTTGGCCCACATCTCCAAGCTCTCAGGACACATTTGAATGACAGCACAACCATCAACTGCTGGTGTATCAACTGCTTCTCCCAGTTTTGCATCATCTGCATAGGGTGTCCCATCATCTGGGTCACTGGCAGAGACAGGAAACAGCACTGGCCCGGGGCTGATCCCTGCAGTGCAGCACTGGTGACTGGTTTCCAGCTGGACTTTTTGCCCCTGACCACAACCCTTTGTGCCTGGCAGTTTGTTTCGCCACTTTTCAATTCACATCACTGTCATCTTGCCTAGTCCATATTTCATCAGTTTGTCTTTGCTGATGTAATGGGAAGCATTGATGAAAATCTTGCTAAAGATAAACTTTTACTGCTTCCTCCTCCTACAGGGAGTTAGTAATTTTGTTGCAGAAGGCTATCAAATTGGTCAGACATGGTTTTCCCTTTGCAAATGCACACTGACTACTCCAAATAACCTTCCTAGCCTTAATGTGTTTGGAAGTGGTTTACAGGATTATTTGCTCCATCATCTTCCAAGGGATCAAGGTAAAGACAAATGACCTATAATTTCCCAGATACTCCTGCTTGTCCTTCTTGAAAATAGGAATGACACTTGCTTTCTTCTATTTTTCAGGACTCTCCCAGTTGCTTTGGCCTTCTTAAAAGATAATAAAAATCAGTCTTACAGTGGCATTGGTCGACTCCCTCAGCACTTGTGAGTGGATCCTATCATGTCCCATGGACTTGTGTATGTCTTGTTGTTTTGAAAAGTGGTTTTTGCAGGATAAGGTAGATAAGGTGCAGAAGGGATGTGGAACATATTTTTTCTGTGGATTGTGCTGACTTTTAACTAAATTTTGCCTGCCTAAGACTGTGTACTGTAGTTACAACATAAGTCAGGAATAAATTAATGAACTATCCTGTAAGAAGAAAAGATGTAATCAAGAGCAGAAGTCACTATTTATGTGACTACTGTCACTTTGAATTACATTTTCAAGTATTCAGCTTTGAAAAGACACAAAATCTAGTGTTGTTACTTTTTTTAAATCTCCAAGCATTAACAAATCTACTTTTAGAAAACTAATCCATTCTGAAAAATACAAATCCTAAGCCCTCCTACCTTGAATCATATACATAAAATGTATTAAACTGTTCAGAAACTGATGTGAATTTATGCATGTATAAAAATAAATCAATTTATCAGTTTACAGGGATATATATCTGCACATTTGTATCCAGAAAACATTCTCATGCTGTTTTCTTTAAAGGCTCAGCTTCCTGAGTTACATAATTACATGTGTCTCTTTGAATTTTAAATAAAAACTAGTTCTTGCCTGACATATTCAAAGACTCCAATGCAATATAAACAATGTTTGAAACAAATGAGGATTTTAATGCCTGAATGAGATGCAAGGACCTAAGTGCTTTGTTTTATCAAAAAACAAAATAAAAACAGCTAACTTGCAATTTCATTTATATTAAGCCAATGGCTCAATTTTTTTAAACTTCCTTACCAATTTTGGCAGGAGATTATCAATAACTGCACTGTGATAGGGATATTAAAAACTGCAGGAGAGGTGGGGACAAGTTTGCAATGTCTTAAATTTTTCCTTTAATCACTACAATCCTATCTGAATTGAAGGCTGTGGCATGGAGGAAGGCAAGGGTAATTGTAATAAGAAAAAGCCAAACACAGAGTGAACTGGAGCAGGAGGAGGCTCACAGGATTTTTCAACCCACATGGTGCTTTCCAGACACTTAGGAGGCCAAACTGATGCCAATGAAAGGGTCTTGGTAGGGAACTGGAGTCCCTGAACAGCTCCTGTATAGAGACCAACCTCCTCCCTGTCAGATTCAAACAGCAGATGAAGTCCCCGAGGCTCAGATGAGTGTATTTCACAACAACAGTTATACTATACTAAATTAAATTTGTCTCTAAATCTTTGCTCTGTGTAAGAATTAATCCTCATGAATGATTGTAAAATATATAATCACTCGAGGAAAAAGTCTATCTGGGATTAAACTGAACAGTTAGGCTTAACTCAGATAGGCTACAGCATGTATCCTGGTTGCCTCAGGATGATTTCTAAAGCAGTTCCTCAGGGCTCTGACACCTGGGTCAACCAGCATGAGCCAAGAGACAGTGAACAGGGAAAGCACCTCTTCATGCCCACAGAAAATCATGTCTGCTCAAAGTAACACAATACTACTGACAGCTTGTATAGTCTTGTGCAGGGAAATATTTTCTTCTGAGATGAAGATATCCAATTTTAGCCTCTGTGCTGAGACTTAAAAATGCAGGGAAAACTTCTTTAAGTGGTACTATCACGCAGCACTACGTACAGAAAAAAAAATCAACTCAACCATCCTCCTGTGGGAGGGTAGGAAAGCAACTATTCTGAGAAGGAATGTGTATAGTAGGATAGACATTTGGATAAGGTAGAGAATTAGAAAAGAGAACAAGTTGGCAGTAATGGCAGAAGTGATCATGATGTGACCAGAAGCTTGGCTGAAGCCACCGACCCATATCAGTTATGCCATCTGGCATGTGACAAATTCATTTCAGTCATCACTGGCTTGGGCTGCTTTAAAGTGAGAGCTGGAACAGCAAAGGGCTCTAATGTGTCTCATTGCTAGTACTGTGTTTCCAACACAGTAGCCAGATTGTGATGTTGATATTTGTTCTTTCTCCAATATAGAATAATTAAGACTTCAGGAAAACAAAACATTGTTAAGAAATACAGTGGTTATTTGGTTGTACTTACAAAGCTGTAATTTTCCTCTTATTCTGATACATCAACTAAGTCTGTGGATGTTTGCTTTATTATTACATTTGTCAACATCTGTCACTGTAAAAATGTCTGATAAGTGCCCTCAATTTATCTTCTAGAGTAATGTCATTAGCCTCTAAGTAAACAAAATATTTAATTGTTGCCATAGCATTAGAGTTTGAGAAATACATGGTGACCTGCATAAAGAATTAGCACAGATTTGATAAGCATGCACTAAGAATTATAAAATCAGAGACTGGATATACTGCTCTAAAAGGCACAGTCTTTGTGACAGCTAACATGCCAAGTTTGTGGAAATTGGCATCACCCTGGCTGAATTATAGCTCCCCCGCAAAAAGCTGGGTTTTTTCATACCTTTAATATCAGACTTGTGCATAATTGACTATACCACCTACCTACATGACTAAAATAAAAGTACATTGTAGTGGTAGTAATGCTTTAGGAATCAGAATGACAAGTGTCAAAATACTGCCTTCTTAAACCTATCACAGCATCTTGGCCCAAAGGCAAAGAAATGAACAGAGAAATCAAGAAAACCAGATATTTACTTTGCTTTAGTTTCTACACTCAAGTAAAAACACTCGTAAAATGTGTCTGCTGGGCAAAAACAGTTACAGAGAACAAAAGAGACTTTCCACAAGGAAATGAGGAGAGAGCATGTGACACTCAACGCTGCTGAGGTCCTTGGTGTTTTACCACACCTGTACCAAGTTGTGATCCATGCCAGGGTCAAGACCCTGGCTCAGTAACAACTAAAGCTGACTGACCTTGCTCCTGTATTTGGAGGCTGCTTCCCTAGGAGCCAGTGAGCTGTCTAGTCTCTCCTCCAAATTGGTTTGCTCCACAGAGGAGTCTTGGAGTAACCTAAGACAAAACAAAGGCTATCAGAGACAGGAACCTTGGAAATAGAAAGTGAACTGACGGATCTGGGACACTCCTAAAGCAGCCTGTAGGAAAGCTGCTGCACTTTACAGGGGAATGTATCTTTCTCATCTGCAGATTCTTACAGATTGTCCTATCTATTGCAAATTCATTTCTACTGACAGCTGCATAATATTCCCCAACTACTTTTTGCAGACCCAGAGTGTTTATGGACCATAAGCTGAACACTACTGGGCCTCTTAATTTAAGTGTAAGCAATAAAGGTGCCTGCAATGACCTGACTTATCTCCTTTACATCTTGGTTTTCTATGCAGCACATTCCTCAGAGCTTCCAGTCTCAGGCTTAAAGATCTATTTGCAATCAGTAAGGAGGGTTACATGAAGACTGAGGCATTTTTAAATGCCTGTAAAAGGTAATCATTAGTACTTTTAGGAAGAAATGCTTGAAGTGGACTGAAAATAAAAAAAAACCCTTGCTAAAAAACACTTAAATTTTAAGTACCTCTTCAGGTTAAGTAATTTCTAAAAATTATCACTGCTTCAATATAAACATCCATATGTACCTGCTACTTCATTTCATCCAACACAATTCTCAGTGCTTTACTCACAACCCCCGAGTATGTATTATAACCAGGCAGTCTTATTACTCATTGCCATAATTTAGGAGGACAAGTACAACAACTGAAATGCAATATCTTACTGATTTATTTAAGCATTACTAGGTGAGAGAAGGATGATGAAATCAGATACAGGACAAGCAGATACACTGAAATGTTCAAACCTGATTTTTACAAAAGATTCTTCAAAATAGCTTTATGATTCCAAAGGATGCACTCACAGTGTCCAGGACAAAGCTTCAGATTGCTTGTCCAAGTGCCTTTCAGCTACTGGCATTGCTTTTTCTCTGGATACCATGAATGCAGGCATATATCCAACACTCATTCAAATCTGTGGGAAACTTTCCACATACACAACTAGGCTTTCACATCAGACTGTTCAAGTAAGTGACAAAGCCATCATTTCTTGGAAAATAATAAACTAGTACAACTTCCTTTAAACACTCAGGATGAATGTTTCCATTCTCACTTTGAAAACTTCAGTCACGGTTACAAGGCTGAAGGGAAATCAGACAATTTATTTGAAAATCATACTTTAGAAGTACAGCAAGAATATACACTTTCACAGCCCTATTTTCAGAATCTGTTTTGATATTAGCTAGTACAAATGACAATGGAATTTTGAATTGTATTCTGCTAATACTTAAGCATTGCAAAAGGTTCATATTCTGTATTTTCTTGCAAGACAGACATGAAATCATTAGAAGACATTCTTTTATTACACATATAACATTGCAAAACAAGTGTTAGTGTACTTTTCTCAAATTTAGTCTAGACTTCAAAGTATTTATCCTAGTAATTGCAAATAGCAATCATGGAAAAGTCTCTCAAAGGTCAAAAATCTTAATCTAAAAACTGAAAATAAATTGAAATACCTGACAATTATCACCTGCAGAAAAACATATCCTGGTGGAAGACGAACATACCAAAAGAACACACGTAAAGATTAAAGAGAAACTCTCAAGAAAACTATCCTAAATTCTCAGAGGTTTAGTCTGAAATCACTATAAAATATTTTTTCTGTATTTTTTTCCATTTATTTACTTTAAACTTGTGATGGTACCTGTAGGAGCTAGTGCAGAAAGGACACAGGACCAATGACAAAATCATGGATGAAAGGCAAAGAGTAAACTCACTTTTATTACCTTACCAACCAGGGATCACCAAAGCAGCAGACAGGAGAGGCACACAAGTGAGAACACAGGCACTGCAAAGCTTGGTCCATGAAGGAGAATCAGCAAACCTGCTGTTTTTTCCTGTATTTCAGGGATTCACTCACGTATAATTTACCACTGTGCTTTAATCTTGCCCACAGGAGGGCAGGATTCTCAAGCATGTTTGATAGGGTGCTTCTAAGTCTACCACAGGCCTATGTTTCCTAGACACAGATGTTCTACTTGTCTAAAACACAAGGTCAAACAACAATTAGTATGATATATGTGTTTTTCAACAGCCAAACCGCAAGTCACTTGAGTGTGTTTACAGTGCTCCTCATCAATCTTCAATTTCTCACAGTGCCTGATGACAGATCCAGACTGGCCCAAAGCAGCAGGTGATGGCAGAGTAGACCCTGCTACTGTTTTGTATCATTAGACCATTGTATATCTGGGCCCAGGTCTACAATACCTGTAAAAGCTTTCTGGGACCTGGCCCAAGGAATGGGTGACAGTGTGGGAACGGGGACTTCCAAGAGAGTCCAAGTTTGGAGTATTATAGTTTATTTTAGCCTTCAGATCTTAATTTTGAAGGGATGCTTTCTATTTCCTTTTATAGCTTGAAAGATGGCACAGGATCCATCCAGCTGGCCCAAGAACTGCCAGTGAAAATGCTGAGAATCCAATGATTGTCTCCTAAATTAAAGAAATAAGATTAAATAAAGATAAACAAATTGAAATGCTCCCAGACTAAGATGTCTATTGCCAAGCAAATTTATGTGGTATTATTGAACTTCTGCAGCTATAATTCCAGAGATGTAACAGGTTCTAAAGGAAAAAAATCCACAGAGGATTATTTTACACATTTGAACTAAAAGCACTAGCAATCTATGCCAGTCAGAAAGAAAAGTATCTTAGTCCACTCCATGCACCAACATGCTTATACAAGACACATGTAAAGCAATAAAAGACACATTAAAATATATTAGGCAAATGTCTTATTTTCCTACACATTCAGTACATTTTGTCTCTATTTCTTGAGCTTTTTATAAATAAAATCTTTATAGAAACAGTATTATTTACTTAATAGTTACAGTAGCACAGCTTACATTATTCACTAAAAGAGCTTTGGGTATTTCCTGAGAGTTGATACAATAGGGCAGAGAATTGCTGCTTAATTTTTAGTTTAAAAAATTTACTTGGTCTTCTAAAATCATATGCTGGGGACTATAATCAAAGATTATAAAAAAGGACCCCACAGAAATGGATTTTGTGTTTCTATAGGATGTGTGACAGCGTTCCCTTCCTCTCAGGCATAAATTTCCCTTCTAGGAAGTGGGAGGATACAAACTTCTTTGAGGAGTGGAGGGAGTTCCTGGGGAGAGCTAGCTTCTAGTTGGGATGAAGAAAACAAATATTTTCTGCTCTTCGGAGAAGAACAGATTTGCATGACAAAAAAAAAAAAAAAAAAAAAAAAAAAAAAAAAGAAGGCTCAAAGACAGAACTCACCAGCAGTCCCACTTTGTCCTCAGGTGGGGAGCGGTGCATCCAGCGACTGCTCCAACTGGCAGACCTGAAGCAGAAGAGCCGGGATCCACAACGCATTACAGGACTCATTATTTTAGCCCGGAGAGAAGAGAGCACAGCTGGGATATCCTGACTAACGAGTGACTACTGCTGCCAGGAATTTCTCAGTTCTTTGTTATTTTCTATTGCTCAAAGCCTGTAGAATGCTGAATTCTCTTCAATGAACACTGCTTAACAGTTAAGTCCCTTCGTTTTTAAGCTGGGTGCAAGAAGTGCCGACACCTGTCCCTGGTCATCAGCAGCAGGAGCGTGTGTTTGTGCCTGTTGGCTGGGAGAGGAGCACCTGGAGATGTTGCAGCCACCTCCCACGGCCACATTGGGTTATGCTGCTGAGCCCAGAGGGAGGGAGGAGTCTGTCTCTGCTGCTGATGCTGTGAGCAAAATGGAGAAAGCTGTCTGTCCTGCCGTCTACAAGAACCTTAAAAGTCTTTTGTCCCCTATGCATATGTCTCTTCACACAAACTGCTTGCACCCCAATTACACACTCTCTGAAATTCCTGTTTGCAATTCACTTACTACTTTCATTCAAGAAACTGACCCATAATTACCAAATTGAATAAAATACTTCCCTGCTCCCACTGCAGAGAATATCTCCTTCTGCATACCCTACCAAAAACATCGTTAATCCATGTGTACAGTGGAGCTGTGAGGCTTCCCTGCTGAGAAAGCAGCCTTCCACAGCAGGGAAATGTGAAGTCACCTGCCTGAGTTCAGGAGCAAAGCAAAAATGTGGGGTAGGGTAACAGACGAAGGCAGAAAAATGTTACCAGCCTTTCTGGTAGATCCTTTAAGCACACAAGCAGCTGGGCAGACACAGAGATGGACACGTCTACTCCTCTGCATGCAGAACTGGAGAGCTACAGTGCCATGGCACTAAGCCCAGGCTTAGGAGCTGTTAGCCCAGGAACCAGCACTGTCCTAATTAAGCAGCTCATCTTGCAAACTGGGACTGGTTTATAGCTAGTCAGCTTTCAGCCATAGCAATCAGACATCTGACAGTCTGTGCATATCTGTTTAAAATGTGTTACTTGTGCATTCAGAGGCGGAAAGGCAGGGAAGTAAATAACCCTCCCCTCAGCTATGGACTGAGCCATTTCCAGTATAGGCATTTTTGATAGATGAATTCTATGCCTGTTATATGCAGACATGAAGATTTTTACTCAGCTGCAGTAAACAGGTTATTTATTAGATTCCCTACTCAATTCTAAATAATTTTATTCATTTTTGCTGTGCTTCCTCTTGCTTTTAATTATCAAATCCTGAATCAGATAACTATAGCATCTTTCTTTAGGCTTCTCATCAGAGTACACCCTTGAAGCTCACTTCCAAGACAGCCTGCAATACACTGATGGTGGGGAGAGCCTCAGCATGAGGGGGTTTGACAACGTCCAGAATACGTTAGCAAGGCATGAAGAACAAAGAATTAGAAGTCTACACAAACAAACAGTGGTAAATCAGTGATTAAACAGACACACCTGGCATGTTATTTGCCAGAGCTGTGATTTTCTTATCTGGGTTAATTTAATTGCTTGATTTTATAGAGGATGAGACAAGTTTGTGTAAATTCTCCCTAAACACTAAATATCCTACCTGTCCGTAACAAATACAGAATTTATCCAGAATTAAATATGTCTGAAAGATGTGTCTAAAGTAACCAGAAAGCAAAAGACTGATTTATATTCATCAGCTGAGGCAATAGCAGCTAAGCACACGGTGGATAACCCTAAGCAACCAAACTTCCTGAGACAGACTCTTTAACAGCAAGAGAATGTCCTAGATACAGAATATATGATATTTTAAAATAATAGGGTTTGAGTTCTGCTACTTGTTTTCAGGCATTTGCTTTTGTGTTTCATGCTCTCTACATTGACTTTCCTTTCTCCTACAGTTGTGAGGATTGGAAACTTCATAAATTTATACTAGGATTCTCCTTTATATCTCCTGCTCAGACTACTCTAGCATTAATTCCTGTATTAAAATGAAATCAAACACTGTCCTACAATAGCAACAGTGCTTCTCATTAATCTTGCCATGCTCGGCTCTTATTTTTCAGCTTTCTGAATGTTCACTAGAAAATGAGATATAATCTTATATTTTTATCAAATCTTCTGTGGGGATGAAAGAGTTAAAAATGGAAGTTTGGAAAGGAGAGAGGAAAATAAGTTGTTTCTAGAACTGTTTTCACCCAAAGGCTAACCTTGCACCTGGCAGATATTTCTCTCAGTGTGAGAAAATTCATGTATTTGTGTTCACTTCAGGTTGTTTTCTGTCTGCTATAGAAGAGCTTTCTCACCCAGATAACAAAGTGTTGTTATCAAACATAACAACATTCCTCAGATGGGCTAGCAGCCTTTTCATAAGGGGGAAGGGAGATAAGAAGTTCAGAAATTGTAAAACACAGTCTGGGGAAGATTTGTGCACGCCCAAGACCCCATTTTTTTCTGTAACAGGATTCAGTCCTAGCCCCTGCTAAAATGAGCTTAGCAGCACATGTGTCTCCATTTGATTTTGGAATCCTCCAGCCAGCGAGATGATGGAATAAATCTATTTTTTGCACTTCAGATGTGAGCTGTGGTCATCTTCATGTTACCTGCATGTTTTTGGCTCACACATCTTCCACTAACTGAGCTGTAAATCCAAACCACTCTTGCTCACTCCCAGAGGCCCTGCTCAGAACAGAGCTTCACCCTGGCACTGACAGCCAGACCACTGCTATTTTCATATGGCACTGAACAATATTTGTCAAAAGTGTTCCCCAAAAGGCTCAGCTGTTCTTGGCTCAGCGCTGGCCCTTTTGTCCATCACTCAGTCTGTCTCAGTGCCTGGGAATGCTCAGCCTGCTCCAGCCTCCTCCATACTCGCATTGCCAACCCTCCAGACAATATTTATATGCCACTTGTGAATGCTAAGAGTTTTCTCACATTAAGTTTAGATTTGAAAAGCCTTTTGCTGTTCCTAGGTTTGTTACTAGTCCCTTCAGAATGGCAGGAGGACTTCAAAGCTCTCCTGGCACAGTTTATCCAGGTGCTTTCTTCTTCTTGGCTACCATAAAAATAACATACTGTATTTTTCCCAACATATGTGGGATCTTCCCAAATCCCACAGGGTGGTTCCTTGCTCCTTCATTCTTTCAGAGCCCTGCTTTTAAGAGTATTTGCTCTTTTGACTGCTGTCATTGGAATAATTTGCTTTTGAATTGCTGAGGTCCCTTGCTCATTTGCTAATACCACTTCCTCTCACTTTAGCTGAGAGGGCAGGTCCTAGGGCAGGTTCTCTGGCCACTGGTAGACTGATAAAAGTAATACCATTCCCATTAGTGCCGGTGCAACGCACTTCCAATTAACATACAGAGACAGCGCCGACCCCCTGATTTTGTAACTCATTTTCTCCCTCATTTGCTCCTGGGGGAAGATTGTAGATAACAGCGTAAGGCTGTTTCAGCAGTTTGATTTCTGTGTGAGGTTTCTTGTTTATTTTATTTAAAAAGGTGAGTCGACTGTGCAGGAAGTTAATGCTGGGTCATATCTTCCCTGGTACTTGGTTTCTGAATATCATCTGAGGGAACCAAGCCTGCTGCACAGAGAATTGTTAATCCTACCTTGGACATAAACATTGAAATCCTTATTTTAAAGAAAACAGAACATATGAATAACTTTCAGAGAAGTTGAAACTTCTCTGAAAATTATCACTCATTATCACTAATCTTCAGATCTGAAAAAATGACTCCAATGACATTATTGGAGAGAAAAATTTCAACCTTTGGTGTTTCCATGGGGATTTTTCCCTGGTCTGACTATAATAATACTCCCATAAACAAATCCCTTGATGTTATATTTGAAAGACTATTTGTGATTGTCTTTGCTTTTTCGCAGAATAAAACATTTCACTAGGAATGAATGAGTTTCTGAACAATCATTGTCATAAAAGATTAAAGATGTATGTATCAAGATACAGAAGAATTCAAAACATGAGTCTTACAGCAATATAAATTTAGGACAATTGTACTGATGGTGGTATTTAACCTGTAGAACTATGTTGAAATGTAAGAATTTAATTTGAAAATGAAGTAACTGTAATTACCTTGAAGTTTTTGAAGGCTGGGATTTATTTTCTTTTAACGAGAAATTTCTAACATTTTAGTTTGCCCTGCATAGGTTTCATATTTGGAAGAAAATAAATTCTATTTCTACTACTTGGACACATTTTTTAAAACTGCCTTCAATAAAATTAAATACATTTGAAATTTATAAATGTGCCTGATATCAGTAATGTTTTTTCCATAAATTGCAATTCAATGGCAATTACAGTAGAATACAGAGGATTTGGTGGCGATTCCACTGTGACCTGCTTCTTCAGATACAGATCAACACGCTTTGCAATAGACACAATCTAGATGAGTTATAAATTCATGACCTTTTCTTTCTGAACCTTAATGGAACACTTATTTAAGCTGTACGGGAAGCACCTTTGGAAGAAAAAGCTGGAAGTGTTTTTTTTTAATGCAACAATGGGACTGGCCAAGGTGAATGGACACCCCCGCAGAGTAACCTGCGTGTCCCCGAGCCGCGACCTGCGCGTTTCTGTCTCAGCAGGCGCACACCGCCACCTGGGGACGGCGAACTCTGCCCCGATCCTTTCCGGAGAGGAAAAGCTCATTCCCTTGAGTGGAGTTTCTCCTGAATTTCCAAAATGTATCAGAAAGAAGAACCAAATGCTGTGATCAGACGCGGCATGTTAATAATCCGGACTACATATTGCTCAAGAGCGTTGCCCAAGCAGGCTTGATAGCACTGAAGTCACCACAGTGTTTTGAATAAACAAACCATTTACAAGCTAATTATAGATAGCATTTTGCCTTGAGCATTTACTGAGTATTTGATATTTTACAGGTTGTTTCTGAGCAGAAGAAAAGTTGAAAGCAGGTATCTCTTTAACATAATCTTTCCAAGAAAAGCAGCTGATTAATTCTCATGTCCTTGAACACAGACAGACTTCTTGTTCATAATTCTACAGCTGTTTTGATTCTAAAGGAAAAAAAATACTAATAGTGTCCTTCCTTTCAGCTCCTGTCTCCAGTGAATTCATGCCCCAGACTTTATCAAGGTATCTAAGTTTGGAGTATGGACATCATAAATTCTATCATTGTTTTTGATTTCTTCAATGGTGTAGATCTTCCCTTTCACCAGTGTGCACCTAAAATCTGAATCTACAGTGCATATTGCCTTCTTCCTCTACTGAGTTTAAGAGAGGCTGTGCTCCCAACAAAGACAACTTGTTAAGTAGTGAAATTTGATGTCAGGAATCGATGTCTGACTGCTCTCAGGCTCAGAAAATCAAACAAGGTTTTCACAACTGGTGTGGGCTCTCGGCATGGATCTATCAGTATGCACACTAATCAATGAGAATGGGTATTTCTAAACACTTCTGAATTTCCTGGAAAGAATGGCTGGCATATTATATTACTGCAAGTATTGCTTCAACATTTAATAAGTCTGCTATGCATAGTATGTATAAAAAAAGGAGAAAGTATGTTCTTGAATTTGCCATGTATTGTCCTAAGTACAATAGAAATAATATCACTGGCATAAGAAAACAATGGATCTAAGTGCAAAGACATATAAATACTGAGGAGAAATGTAAGCAAAGAGGAAAGGGGAGAGAGGGGAGCAGTGAGGAAGCTTGTGAGAAACCTTGAGATCAGAGCCTGCTTCTTCAGTTCTTATTCTCAAATCCATTTAATTTTAGAAATATCAGTAGTGACAAGTGGGGAAGACAATGTTTATTGGTGTCTCTCACAGATCATTGTTAGAGGTTATACTTAGGCACTGAGGTGTTGCAGAAATTGGGACACTGCCCTTGCTTTCAGAACCTGATTGCCAATTTGTGTAAGAGTTTAGGATAACTCCACATCCAGTTGTCAGAAACTCATTCTCCATCCCAAATTGTATTTATAGCACGTAAAGGCTGAAGAGCAATCAGGCTCAGCCCTCTTGCTGTGAGACCATAGAAGGGAAGAAAGAACTGAATCATTCAGTTTATTATCATAAAATCCCCCTTTTGGATTACTGCCTGAACATAGCACATAAAAGACAATGGAGACAACTTCCCATGTGAATAGGCAAGGCCCAATCAAATGCTCATCTGCCTTGGTCAAGGGCCCAGCACTTCAAAAGGGGACATGCTCTTAGGTTTGGATTAACTGCATTAACAAGGAAAACTACACAATATAGAATTTACTTAATTGAGTTCATATTCTCTCCTGAAGTGTAAGTAATACAAATTACACCAGAGGACCCAGAGCAGTTTTGATATGCTATTGCATAAAGCTTATTAAGCAGGGTACCAGGTGACATTTTGTCATTTACTTCAAGCTCAGTTAGATCAACAATATCAAAAATAAACGAGATGAGAAAAAAATTCTGTAACATATGAATACATCAATCTATGTTGAAATCAAGCACATTCAAAAGCAAAACTTTATTAAAAGATGTTAACTTTTCTATTGCTATTTTAATACATAGCAAGCTTTTAATTTAATTTCTTCTGGCTTTTTATCATGTCTTTATTTGCTTTTAAAGTGTAAGGGGGTTTTTTTGTGCATGCGGTTTTGTTTTGAGTGTAGTTTAAACCTCTGACAGCTTTCCATCTTCAAGACCCATTTCACACTGTAGATGGCACTAATTCATTGTGCAACACCAAGCAGGCTCAGTTACCTACAGCTGGTTGGGTGTACAACGGCTTTACTCTGGTTTTGTTCTCCTGCAGGATAAGATTTTTAACCACTTGTTAAATATCACGAAAAACAACTTAAAATTGCTTGAAACCCGGACAAAATATATTCTCTGTTGTGCTTTTGGCTGCTGTATGCAGTATACAACATTTTTGTTCTGTAAACTCAAACAATAGCCAGTGGTGTAAGAGCCGGGATACAGGGATTACTTACCATGACTAGGTTAAGATTTCTCCCACAGTTCTGGCACAGCAAAATGCAGCAAAGTCCCAGCTGAAAGTCTGAACGGTACAGAGCTGTGTGACGGACTGGCTGCTCCTGGCTGTGCTGGGGGCTGACAGGCAGTCTGACCCGCCAGACACTGAAAGGCACTTCCCGGGAAGGGCAGGCACAACAAGGAGGATGCGATGCTGATTTCTGCTTCTGATTCCGTTTCACATTCAATACAAAGCAACTGCTCTGAGAAAAGCTGAGCGTTTTGCAAGTTCTTACAGCAGGTATTTCTGTAGGTGGTGTAGACCTAAACTGGCTGCTGCCTTTATTTGCAATCCCAAACATAATCAATATATTGTTAACACTGGTAGAAGCAATGAAATGCTGAATTCCTCTGAAAGCTATTTGTAAAGGGCCTTTATGACAATTTGAAGATTTATCCTACATTCACCAGTGATAGTGTTTCTATCAATTTTAGTGTGACAATATCAGCTTTTTGCCCTTTTCCTTGAGACACCAAAATTTCAGTACTTTACTTTGAACAGTATTTAGCTTTTCTCGTCTATTTAAATGTAGATGAGACTCTTTGGGGGGGTTAGTTTGTTTTTGTGGGGGGTTTTTTGTTTGGTTTTGTTTTGGTGGGTTCTGTTTGTTTGGTTTGGTTTGGGGTTTGGGGGCGTTGGGGGTTTTTTGTAGGGTTTTTTGGGGGTTTGGTGGGTGTTTTTGCTTTTTGGGTTTTTTTTTTGTAAAGAGCAGTAAGAGAGTTAAGTACTATTTATATATTTACCCCTTGGAACTTGATGAATAAGCAAATCATAGTCAGGAGTCCCAGCTGGTATAAACTGGCACTGTACAACTGAGGACAGTGGCACTGGGCCAACCCAGACAGAGGGAGGAGACAACCCATGATATGATTGTTCAACACATTGCATTTTGGATAAGACAATAAAAAATTTATCCAAATATCTGATTGTTATCAGCTGGAGGCTTGCAAAAGCAAGCCAATCAGTATCCTCATTCATCCAGTTTGCATAAATGTACTGTGTCTACTTTTAAAATCACCACTGTATCTTTTTTCATGAGGTCTCAAGAACACCTAATCTTTTGGCTTTTTCTGCTGCTATGGGTAGGCATCACAAAGTAATTGCCATATTCAATCCTGGGCCCAGTTCAGAGCCAGGCCATCCGTTTCAGCTGGTGGTCTTTGACTTTTTTGTCTTCTGCCTGCGGCACTCATTTTACCCTCAAAGTTTGCTTGCAGAGAATTACGGACTGAACATGAATACCACCTGTAGGAATCTAAGGATACATCTCTGGTGTGCAGCAAAGAAATGCCCAACACCTTGCTAAATATCTATACTACTCTTGGAATTAGGTTAATATCCCCAAGCAGTGATGTAACAGCTTGGTTGCATTAGTTCCATTGCTCTAATAAAAGACTTGCTCACGGTGCCTAATCCTGGATTGGTCTCTCCAGAGCACAGGTGTAATTCAGCAGGGTATGGATTGCCAGTAGATGGTATGCCACAAGGCTGGGTGCTATCCATAGAGCAACATACAAACTACTGAAGGAGCTATGCTAGAATCTAAACAGGTCAAATAAAGGAACTCTTTAGAAAGTGAAGTTGGAGGAGAATCAGACATCAAGGGGAAAAATTATCAGGATCTGACATTAATTCATTTTTTTCTTTCAATATCATGAAAGGAATTGGTGGACTTACTGTCCCAACAAAGCCTCAGAGGCCTATCTTTACTCTAAAATAACATTTTCACAGCCAGATTATGCTTTGACCTCCTCAGACAGCTGCAAAGGTCTACAGAAGCAGAACTGGTCTTACCAAGGTAATACCTTCTGGCACATTAGGCTCCTTTATTTTGAAAGTGGTGAGTAATGAGGTGAACACCACACGCAGCACAGCAAACAGTAGCAGCTTATCATTGCTTATAAGATTCATAGAAGAAATTAATTTTAAGGAGGGATTTGAAAAAAACGTTTCACACAGATCTCCTCCCATGTACATGGGATGGCCTGAGGCAGAGGATGAAAGTGCTTGGGAGAAAACAAAGATCACTCTGCAGTGAACGTTAACTTCAAAGGTAAAAAGGAAGGCAGAGTCAAAATCTTGAAACGTAAGCAAAACCAGACTTTCAGCACATTATTAATTTAAATCACTGTGATGTGCTATCAGTTTCAGTTTACTGCATTCAGGGCTCACTTTATCTGTTAGGATCTGCACCTACACTCTGCATACAAAAACCCTTGAATCATCAGTCAACGTAGAAATACATCTGACACAGCTTAAACCTACTTCTATTTCTAAGGGGCTTCCAAAGCAACCGTGTCATTTAGGCACTTGTTGTAACTCCAGCTGTTAGCTCGAAGCTTTCCATGGATATATGAGAACTACCCATTCCATATATATTGTGGGCAGGTACAGCAAATTCTAATCCTTGGTTGCGATGATCCAGGAATACAGTCCCTCATCTCCAGCAGTTATTCCATGAATATAATAGGATCCCACTATGTTCATACAGAACCTCCTCATCTTAAATTCTTATTTAAAAGACTCATCAGAATCTTAGTGTCAGTATCTGTGTGATTTTTCCATGCACTTGTCATAACAAGACACTGCTAACACTCTTAATGTTATCTCAGATCTCATGGTAGGAGTCATAGGTTTTCATTAACTGTTGCTTCTTAACTAAAATCTGTCAATAACATTTCATTTATCTCTGAAATGCTTTGTGGCTTGGTGTGGAATTGCAAATCTCCCTGGCACCATCAGCACTACTACTGTCAGGAAGTAGAACAGGTCAGTCCCACATGTGGAACAGCCATCGCTGTTGTCTTACACACCTCTCAGTCTGAAAAGGCAAAGTATCTTCAGTTGATGTTTTGTATATCTTCTTTCTTTCCAGGACTTGGGTCTTCATAAGATGAGGAAGCCCCACCAGTTTAGTGATTATTTCCTCATGCTCTTCATCCATGTGAGTGCCAAGGATATTGCTAGAAGAGAGACTGAAGGGACAGGTAGTAACTGCAAGGTGTAAAGAGAGGGTGAGGCAGCAGGGGAATCACCTTGAATTCTTTTTTATTCTTCCAGTTGTGATTTAAGGACAAGACAGTAAGAAAGACATCTTGAAAATGAGCATTTGTCTGCATAAATTGTAGCAGCAGAAGAGCTTGGGTTCCTGAAACACTGTTCTACAAATTACTGCATAGATGTTCAGTCCACCTTGTCAAGAAGTGGGGATCAGTATCTTTGCTTTGTATTCATAGGGGTCGTAAGAAGGCTGTGAAGGACAGTGAGGCAATTCCCTGAACATCTCAGATATTTGTTAATTAATGCAAGAAATACAGGAAATAAACAAGAAATGCTGGGAATCACATAATAAATACAATAAATGAGTTACTATTGAAGTCACACAACTGAGAGAGGAATAATCCATGTTACTGTAGTATTAACATATGCATAATGACAAAGAAGGAAATGCACAAGGCTGGTGTCACAGGGCAGATGATGCAGACAAGGCTTTTTGAGACCAGCTAGCAGAATCAGTCAAGGGTACAAATTTGTAAGCCATGGAGATTCAGCATCTGCATATTTATTAAGAAAAAAAAAATATACAGAACAGATTGTCCAGAAAACTCTTAGAAGATGTTTAGTGATGTGTTCATTCTGAATACAGGCAGAAGAGAGCTTATTTTCCATTTGATTGCAAGCAGTAGAGAAAAACTGATTGAGAATGTAGAGAAAGGTAGCTGCGACTAGGAAGTAAGTGCTTCTCATTTTTGGGAAGGGGATGAGGAAGAACAGCAAAATAAAGTCTGCTTTCTATGAAAATCAGTAAACTCACAGGTCCTAAGGAAAATATGACCAAGAGGAAAAGAAGTCTCAGAAAATTTGTCCTTCCTTAGAAAAACGTGAATGGCACAGTTGCACTAATGCACTTCTTCTTGAAAATGCTGTGGTCTAGGTGACAGAGCAGAGATCAGTCAAAGGTTGGAGTACATTCAAAATCTTTTCCAACTTAAGTGATTCTCTCTGAGATTCTGTGTGTGAATTTCTTCACTGAAATGGTCATCTAGCATTGGAACAGGCTGCTCAGGGCAGTGGTGGAGTCACCACCCCTGGAGGGATTTAAAAGATGTCCAGATGAGGTGCTTACGAACACTGTTTATTGTGAACTTGGCAGTGCTGAGTTAATAGTTGAACTCAATGATCTTAAAGGTCATTGACAAGCTAATTGATTCTACGGTTCTATGAACAGGCTTTATATGCATGTCATCAGTTCTTGTACCTCCCACTGATCATCTACTATCATCTTTCTAGCACGAACTTCCCAATCAGTTCATTATTTGATCCATACACTATGTACGTAGACAAATTCCAGTCAGTGCTATAAATTCAACTGATGCTATGTAATAAAAAGCTGTATCTAACTTCCAGTGGAAAACTATGTTTAACATCAGTAACTGCACTTTATGGCAGCCAGACCCAACTGGGTCATAGCAGGGTCTAAATAGATAGATGATTTATAGGATGAACCTATTCTGGATATAAATCAGGGTTACACATTTAAAAAAAAATGTCCATATGTTAATCTTTGGTCAGCATGCTGCAGAATTTGGAAGGCACAGATGGCATGAAGCAGGAAATTTTAGGAAGAGAAATTACTGTCTCCTAGCTAAGTGCTCTCCTGGGAATCCAACTTTGCCTCTGCCAAAGAATAACAGTGTAATAATCAGTTATTACTTGAACTTCTCATAAGTTGTGGTTAGCTGTTTGCTCTCCATGTTCTGAGTGCTTGACTCGAAATCCTGGAGCCCAGTTGGCAGGAGGGCAGGCTCACAGCTGCAACTGAACAGAGCAGGACACAAGGCCTGAGCACGGCAGGTGCCGCAGTGCTGCCCAGAGCCCACAAGGGCCGGGGTACCCAGAGCCCCCACACCAAGCAAATTCTCCATCTGAATAATTCTGTAATTATTTGTAATTACAGAATAACATAATCCTCCATTGTAATCTACAGGGTGGATATAGCAACCGCTTCTTGAAAATTCATTAGTGTTTGTGAAGAACTCAGGTGCCGCAGAAAGGGCTTTAGGGAGGGAGCAACTCTGCATTCAGGTTGAAGTGTGCTGCAAAGTAGGAATAGTGTCACACTGAACTGTGAGGAGAGACCAATGTATTGAGCAACCATCTGCTCATTCCACAAACATCTTACATTGTGCACACTGCACACAGAAATGGGAGAAAAAAGCACCATTTGATAAGCACTGCATGGTAGGCAAAGACCAGCAGTGCAGGTTTACACAGTCAAGGCAAGCAATTGCCATCATCATCACTGGTTTGGTTTCGGCATCTTTCTCTGTACTGAAAAATTACAAAGAGCATTTACCAAGGAATGCAGCCACAGGATGAGTGATTATACCCTCACCAAGACCTCAGTGACACTGTAGGATCAGTAACAACCAACCCCCTTATATACACATAACAACCTCCTTTTAAGGATGCAACTAAAGGTTAATCCAAATAAAATTTGATTTACAGTTAGGTAACATTGCTTTTAGGAAATGCTTTGGTGATCAGAGTGACAAATACTCCCTGTGAATGTGCAGAAGTTAGCTACATAAAGGTCACACAGGCAAGCCAATTAATTTTGTGTGTCTTAATTCGAGATCTTGATTGTACTTTCCAGTGTAGGTTTGTCTAAATGTAATGACCATGGGCTGCCCAGCATTGTCAGCCCATGGACTTCAAAGGCCATTAATTCTGTAAGGTTTAACCTCTTGGCATAAATCACCACCAGCCCTGTCTTCATTTCTTAAGGTGCTGGGTTGCTCCACAGACAGACACTTATCTCCAGGCCTTCCCGTTTACTTGGAATCTGATGCTCCTTCTTTCCCTTGTGCTTCTTCAAAGGTCCCTGATGTACATGTCTTCTACCACGTGCTTCGGCCAGGCCCTGTTTAACATCCTCACAGTAATAATTTGCACTTTTTTCCTGCTGGATACAACTATCTCACCTCATTCAATTCATCAGACTCCCCAGAGGAGCACAGTGGCTCTGAGCCCTTCAGCTTTCCCTTGCACGTACTGAGAGAGAATTCTCTTCATCACAGAACAGGCAGAGACCTCATAGCAGATCCCAGTTACCTGGCAGCCCCCATCACAGATCCCCCTGGGCAGCCTCTTTTTGTTGCTAGCAGCAAACAAAATCCTCACCTTCCTTAGATCTCTTGCCAGAACAGAGGGCTCTCTTATTCACTTTGTGAAGATCCGGTGATTGAAGGAACAAGCAAAATAAGGACAGAAAGAGCATTCCTGTCACTGCTGTGCTTCCACAGCACCTATTTCCCATAAGAAAGCACAGGTTTTGCTCAGCCATCACTGGTTACAGAAAGTCACTTGCTGTGGCATGCATGTCAACTGCAGTCTGCTCTTTGAGGGTCTCTCAGTTCCTGTATAATGAGCAATGTGTATATGTGTATGGCAAATAACTGTCAACAAAATTTTAAAGTACGTTCAGATAGCAAAAAAAGCTCAGAGAGTAAGAAAGACAACAGACAAAGAATAACATTAAAGAGCTAGTTATGACCCAGATCTATATATTCACAGAATCACAGCAGTACCACTGATAAAAATGAAGCCTGTGTAGAAAAATAAGCTGCAGCCTTCAATCAATCTATTTTTCAGCCCTTGAGCATTCAGTTATTGTGAATCAGTTACCAATAAACAGGTAATATTTTAAATATTCTGAGCTTTTCTTTAGGCATTATACACTTCCCTGAGGGCTGTAAAATTGAACTGAAATACACTAATATAAAAATCAGGATAAACCAGACTTTAAGGATTTTATATTTAATGGTAGAAAGTCAGACTTGAAATAGTCATGAATACAAGTGTTATTTACTGCAAGACAGAACCATATCTTCTAACTAATCAACTGACATTATTTCTGTAGTAGGCATGGTACCCAGAAGTTCAACCTGCAACATGTGGTGTGACCCAGCTCTCACTGAAAATTACACACATCTGGTTTTCTCACTGGTTTGCAGGAAGTACCTTCCATGATCACATCTTCCAGTTAAAGGATAAATTCTCTAGGCCATGTACCATAATCTGTGTTTGGCACATCATCCAGCACAGAGGGACCCTGGGTTTGATTACGGCCTCCACACAACACATCAATAAATATGTTATTAATAATCACAAACGGTACACATTGAGAATGAAAATCAAATGAAACATCTCAAAGTCTAAGAAATTAACCAGAGACAAAAAAATGAAGAAATGGAAGTGAACTGGTTGGGGTTTTTTTCAAGTGTATTTTCTCTTCAATAAACTCTGATATATATCACCCAAAGGGCATTTCAAAGCTTGATCTTCCTAGTGCAAATGAAGGGTAAGTGAACTACAACAGACTTTGGGGTTGGTTTTATTTTTAATAAGTCATGGCACATAATCAATTTTTCCTAACTCTCTTGAGTTTGTAGATAAAATGCAATGTATCTGTACAGGTATTATCACCATAAGTATTTTATACAAGTCCCAGCAAAAACATGAACAAAGCACTCATAAAGTGCTTTATTAATGTTTTTGCAGGGATTTCTATAAATTACTTACTGATATCAGTAATCATTCTGTATGATTGATTCAGAGGTACTGAGAGCCGTCGTGCAGCTCAGACAGATTCTCTGCTCTTTGTTTAAAGAGGAGATGACATTTTACAATATTTAAGGCATATATAAGATTTTACTCATTGGGACATTAAGAGATTATTATAAATCGATCAAACCAAATGTATCAAGCCTGATAAAAATGGAAGATGAATTTATTTCTCAGAACATGGGGTGAGGATTATAATTAAATGATCAGGGAAATGATGTGAGTGCACATGCTCTGGGGGTGTTTGTCACACAGTGTGAATCTCCTATCCTCTCATCTCGGAAAACACATTACCTGCATGTAGCTTCCATTTCCCACTCCTCCACATCAAGGTTTGTAACTCAGTGTTTTATAACCTGTCTCCTGCACCAAGATCCCAGGTGGCAGAAGGAGTTAGTCAGCTTATTTTGGTGTGCTTCCCAGCTGTCTAGTCCATGAGACCACACAATCCTCAGAGACAATGACAGTGTGCTGCAGTCAAGGGGTGACCTCTATGCTTTAAAGTCTCAAGTAAAAGAAAGCACATGGTAGCCATCCTCACTTCCAACCTGCCAGATGTCTCCCCTAAGTTGTTACCCAACACACAGTTTGTCTCTGAGTCATAAGAAAGAAGGTTTATTTTAGCTACTAGAAGGATGACTATTGCAGAGGAAGATCTTTGTACTTTAATCTAACCACCCATTTTGACTACATTCTAGTTAATGGTATTAGAATACTAAAAAAGACCACTAACAAAACAAACATTCAAACATTCCTTTCCTTTCTCATTTTCATTACTTATAAGATTATGAGCCAGGTTTGCTGGAGAATTGACCAGTCTTTTTCACCTAACAACAGAACTGTAGGAACAAATTCATAACTGGTTCTTCTCACCTGAAAACCAAGCTGGTATACTATTTCCCTTCAGTCTAAGAGCTCTGTGACCTGAACCTTACTTATTTAACTTCAACTTGTTCTTACTTTTATGCTGCTCTCAGCAAGCCACTGCTATAATTTTAACAACGATATTGTAAATCATGAATGACATAGAGAGGTTGGGGTTGTCTCACACTGCTCATATTTTAAAACCTCATCTGCAACAATTTCTTCTAGCAGACACATTTAAATTAATAGTTCCATGTGTTTTAAAACTACTGTAGTATAATTTTCAATTGTTTCTGTCTGTTGCTTGCCGGAATTTGGTGGCTCAGCCTTCCCTGAAATTGCAGTGTGCATAAGGACCCAAATGAGAAATGGATCAAAAGTTAAAAATATTTTAGTACAGAGGTCATAGACCTAAATCCTTATATGTCCAGGCAGGCAATATGAACATATATAACACATTTCTACAGAAAAACATGTTAAAATAAAACTATGGTGAACACTGTGCATATGGTATTCCATATCAGGAATATTCCTAATAGCAGGAAATGGAAAGCAGGCTTAGGGCAGGTGCAAGAAAAGAGACTGAAATAGAAGGTGGGAAGGCTCTAGCAGGCAATAGTTCAAAGAGGCTGAGCGCTGCCTGCCAGTCAGTTTTATGAGCTCTTGTGACAACAGCAACAACAGCTTGCAAAGACATCCCATTTACAAGAAATAATCCCCTTTGAACAGATACAAGCTAACCCTGACAGCATGAGTTTCATCGATTAAATTCCAGTGATAAGAATTCCTTCATCTCTGGTACTGTGCAGATATGGAAGTAAAGGTTGTGATGCTCTTGTATACTAGAATATCAGAGAACATATAAATCACTAAGATGGTTAAAAGCTCCAGGAGTACATAATACTGTCTATAAAGCCAATTGCATTTCTCCTCTGTTTTTAGGCTGAAACCAGTAAGAAAACAGTCTACAGCACGGGCAAATACATTACAGGTTGTTTTATTCCTAGCTCCTTGGTAAGCTGCTGAGCACTATGGGATGTTATGCCAAGTGGTAGTTAGGGAGGTCTGCAGCATTCAGGCAAGTTAATTACAGAGATGGAGGAAAGCAGGATGCCAAGTGGGAGGAAGGCTTTCCTCCAGAAATGGACAGTCAGCAGAATCAGGAGCGGATGTGATCAGTCATAGCTTGCTTTTACCAACCAGGAGCAACCGTGGATGTGGCTTTCAGCTTGCTGAGTATTTTCTAGCATGTGATTTAATCAGATTCTTGGCCTATGCATGGAACTTTTCTCAGACCTTCTCAAATATAGACATGTGGTGCTTCATTCTTTCAGCGGGCACAAGTTGTTCAGTTCAGTTAAGAGTTTTTATTGTTCTAATAAAATGCTGACAGGTATTTTTGATTTAGATTTAGATCACTGATTTAGAAAACAGTGATCTTACAGACATGGTGGCAGATACATGCTGATTCTGACCGTATCAACATGCACCTTTCTTTGAAGGAAATGTAGCTGGCGTGACACCAGCAATGGTGGGAACAGCTAGAAGTATTTTTACTGCTGGCACCTACTTTCACCTAGACGAGTGAAATACCAATTTCTCATGCTGAGAGAGGTTATCAGAAATTGGAAAGGTAGTGGGAGTTTATTTCCAGGTGAGCAGTATATATTCCTAGTATGAACAATAAACCTGGAATCTGACTGTGCCCTGCCTCTAACAAGCTCACTGCAGTTTGGCAAAGCAAGGAGACAGACACAGGCTTAATATAAGCAGCTTACGTTAGTCTCAAGGACAAAGAACATGTGCAGACACACCACTTACATTGCAGACACCTCTGCATCTGGGCATGGCAACAAGCTTGGGAGATGTGTCACACAGAGCAGGCAGTGCACGCGGCGTTGGAGCGGGGCTCACGGCAGGGGCACACACGCCGGGCTCTGCTTTTCCGCACGACCCTAGACGGGCTGTGCGGGGAGAAGCACTGCGAACCCCGACCCAACGCGACCCGCCGCCGCCACCCGCCCCGACCCGACCCCTCAGCCCGGCCCGGCCCGGCCCCGCCCCCTCAGCCCGGCCCCGCCCCGCCCGCCCGGACCACATGGCTCGGGCGCCGCAG
>VZUI01096255.1:0-11745 GCA_013401135.1 Cettia cetti | reverse complement strand
GAGAAGCTGAGGGAGAACGGGCTGGGGGGCTGAGAAGCTGAGGGAGAACGGGCTGGGGGGCTGAAGGGCTGAGGGAGAACGGGCTGGAGGGGGCTGAGAAGCTGAGGGAGAACGGGCTGGGGGGCTGAGAAGCTGAGGGAGAACGGGCTGAGGGGGCTGAGAGAGAAGGGGTGGAGGAGGCTGAGCGCGCTGAGGGGCAGCAGGCTCCGCTCGGGTGGGCTCGCAGCTCGGCCCCGCTGCGCAGCCCGCCCTGGGGGCCCTGAGGAGGCCGGGGCAGAGCCAGGTGTGGGTAGGGTGTGATATGAGGAATTAAAGGCACCTCCTGACAAGGATTAGGGAAACAGCAGGTTGTAGACAGGTATTGCTGCAACAAATTAATTTCTTCATTCGGTGTGTGCGTTTTTCAGCTGCCGAAATGTGTGCTGACACCTCTTACAAAGCAAGTTTTATTCAGGGCCGTGCATCTGTGGCTGAGTTCTGTCAGCTTCCTTGGGCCAGGAGTGGGTGGTTTGTATTGGTGTTGTTTATCTGAATCTTCATCGTAGGCAGCGTGGAAGGATAGCGGTTTTTAGGAGGTTTTTTAGCTGTGATTTTCGCCTCATGCTTATAGGTGGGATCTTGAGAGACCCTCAGGTGTTGCACATCCAGAGGAAGGTGAAAAGTTTGGGGTTGGCCAATTAACTGGCTTTATCATCCCCTAAAAATTATTCCTTGTCTAACATTGTTACTGGCAGGATAGCAAGAATTAAAAGTTTTGTGCTTTAGAATAAAAGTGTGGCTTTTTGTTAGAGGTAGTATGGGATAATTATTAAAGGTGAAAAATAAATAGGAAAGAATATTTTAAGAGCCACTTCTGAGAGCAGAGAAAGAAACTCAATATTTCAACAGAAAACAATTGTTACTCCAAATGTAGGGAATGAAAAAAGTAAACGAGTGGAACAGAGATGGGGGAGTCTGTAGGTGAGGCTGGTGCTATGTAATAATTAAGAAGACATAATTAATGTTGTGGTGAGAGAGAAAAGAAGGACAGATATATCTTTTATTTAGATAAAAGTGGCTTAGGCACAGGTGTGAACATGCAAATATCAGCGTTCACCTTTCTACCTATAGATGGAGATCTGCTGCCACAGATTTCTGTTATTAATTAACTTCTTTTTTCCCCTTGGTGGTGGTGTTGGGTCACACCGTGGAGAAGAATAACTGGCCATGCCTTAGATGTTGCTAGTCTGTTACTAAAACAAGCTCAGTGCTTCTGCTAAATGGGATTTTTGCTTTTGGTTAGTAACAAGTGTATTAAACTCACTTAAGGCAAATGAGGCCTTTTCTGCAAGGGGAGTCAGTGGCAGTTGTACCCTTCAAGACTGGAGTAGTTCCTTCCTCACATTTTTCCTACTTCAGACTAAAATTTTTTGAGTCTTTGGGTCAAAATTTACATGCTCTACAGTTAGTGGTTTGATTTAGTTTTAGTTTCAGTTTGATTTCTTTTTTTTAAAATTTATTTCTTACATCTGCTGGCTCCTTGGTGGTGTGATGAAATAAGCTTGGTGGAGCATCACCCCTGTTGCTTTTTGAGGGTAGAAGGATGGAGAATAATATCTCCTGACACTAATTCACTTCGAAATAACTTTTATTTTGTCGAAACCAGCACGTGCACTTTGCACCATCAGTGCTCCTAACAGAGCAAAGAAGTGGCAATAACTGAACCCTGGGACACTGCCTCACCTTTTCCCCCCTGTGCTTGTCACCAGCAGAGTGAGTTCTGCGTGCAGGGCTTGTCGAGGCTGTCGCAGTGTCCTGTGTGTCCCCAGGTGCCTGCAGTGTCCCCAGGGCAGCATGGAGAGGTGGAGCCTGATGACAATCACGGTGCTGCTGGCACTCACCGTGCGCTGGGCTGTGTCCCTGGGCTCCTACTCAGGTAAGCACAGCCCCAGAGAAATGAAAATTAATGCCACTTGTTGCTCATTTGTTTTATTGTTGTTTATATAAAGTTGTAAATAGGAAGCAATGCGTTATTTCGACTGTTGTTATATTTTATAATTCCCTGAGAATTCCTTCTTCTTGTTTTTTGAAGTATGCCATGATTAACATCACAGTTGGAGAAAAAAAAACCACACCATAACTGGGTTTTTTTTGCTGCTGCTGCTCATTAATATTTTAGGACCAATATCTGGCTGTTTTCCCCTGTGCCTTTTTTTTTTGCAGAATATTGCAGTCCACTTGTACATTTGCCTCATACTGTCTTTAAAATTCTCTAGCAGATATAACCTTATTATTTATATTTTTATTTAGCTTATGTTTAGCTAATCCTGGTGCTAATGAAGACAGTGCAGAGGTGACATGGAGTGAACAATGACTCTGCCTTGTAGCTGTACCTCCTTAAGCTTGTTTACAGCAGGAGCCAGAGCTCCATTCTGGTAATGGATGAGTTTTTCTCCTCCCTGTGTCAGAAGGCAAAGAATTAGCAAGTTCCTTTCCAAGCCTCCCAGTTCCTTTCCCACACTTATGGAATAAGCTTGCACAAGGCTTGCTCTCTGCAAATTTCAAAAAAAGATAAAAAATCAACCAATAGTTTCAATCAGCCCGAAGATTCACAAGTTAAATTCTACTCTGGTTTATTGAGGCAATCCCCTGAGTAGTTGGAGCTGCTCAGGAGCATTCTGGTGATTTTCAACTGCTAATTCTGGCTTTCATTTACTTGAAGAATTTGCTTGAAGCTGAGCTGCATTTCCAATTGTTTTGGTTTGAGTTTGCTTTCTCAGAGGTCTGTAGGTGACTGAGGTTTTCACCCATCTCCAGGCATGAAACACCCTGTCTTTAGGCACACACTGAATTTCTCTTGCAGTGAATTTCTCTCTTTATTTAGAATTCTGTTGCTAACTAGATTTCTGTTAGTTGATTTAATTTCAAACCAATCAAGATTGTGGAAGAGAATCTAAAATAAAACCTGAGCTAAAATAACAATTTTAAAATCCTATTTCCTCCACAGTGCTGATATAACTGCTTTTGGAATAGGAAAACCTGAATCTGATCCAATCCAGCAAATTATTAAAGCTTAACTTTGAGCTTTGGCTGGCTGCAAAAAGACAAACCCCAGTCTTAGAGCTGTCAAACACATAAATCCACTGGGATTATTTTTTTTCTCTTTGACTTTCTGCACATGTGATAAACTTTTAATTCCACCCTCATTTTACTGTGCACCTTGGATCTCTGTCTCATTCCCACCCTGTTCCTTGCCATCAGCTTGCTGTTGGATCTGCCTCTGGAATGAAATGAAAAAGCAGAAATTAATACCTGGTTTGGAGAAGTTACCATTAGTGATGACCTGGTCTTGGAGAATTCTTGAGGAAAAATTTGGATTGGTTAATGCATCCTTTTTTTAATGCATTGCCAAACTCCTGCTAAATCCAGGTGTTGAGAGGCAGCTTCAAACCCTTAGAAAGGCTGTTCCCAGGCTAACAATAAAACTGAATAAGATCACTGCTTTTAAGGTATTTGTGAGCCTTTGAAAATAAAATATTCCAGTTTGATTAATTTTTAAATCAGTTTGTGTGCTTTGTGCTTTCTATAGATGGAAGCTAAATGTGCATTGTCAGACTAACTGATCAGTAGTTGGCTTTTAATAATCAAACCTTTGGATTAAGATATTTTCATGCTTCTGAAGCCAATTAATTTTTTTCATCCCTTTTTTTCCCTAGAGATTGAGAAATTGATACACACACAAACACTAAAATTTGGGTAAATATCTATTTTATATTTTAGTAATCCACTGCAGATTCTTTGTTTCTACAAAAAGCTCCAGAACTGACACTGCTGAACCTCCAGTGACCTCGCTGATTTGGGAAGCTTGGAGCTGCATGTGTGAGAGTGGAGATTCTCTGCTCTCTCCACCACCCAGGAAGAAATTAGCAGAGCAAAGAGTTCCTTTCCACTTTCTGGGGAGAAATTGCACATTGCAGAGCTGCTGGGATTCCCACAGACATAGATCATGGCTAAAACCACAGATGGCTTTCCTATATTTTAAAGAACCTCTTAAATCTCTGTCTGGCTCATGTCAATATTTCACTGGGAGCACAATCAGTGCAGTTGCTGTTCTCAATGATCAGGTTAATAGAAGTAAATAAACTCTGGGAAGATGCTTTGCATGCTGCCATTACCACAGTTGGGCTTCCATCGAGGGCAGTATTTGACATCTGAAGGATTTGCATTGATAAAGCTTTTTTTTCCCATGAAAATGACTAATAATAATAATATAATGATATTAACAGTTGTGGTATCTTACTGTTAATACCATTATATTATTATTATTTGAAATACAAGTGAGGATATTATTATTTGAAACACAAGTGAGGATATTGACAGTTCTCACATACCCAGGGAGTGCAGCCCTTCCCACAGAATCTCTAACATGTCCATTATGTGCATTTTCCTACTTCTGGGAAAGCAGCACATTTTTCATCTGCACTTGGAAATGATTTTTTTTGTCAGATGAGGAAGCAGTTCTTCACAGCAGAGTATCTTGATAAATGCTCATTGCAGAAATCTCCAGAAAACCAAAAGAACACATAACTTTTTTTTTTCTCTCTGTTAGACTGCATGATGAGATCTCAATTTGCTCTCAACATAGAGGAATGGAGAATAAAATTAGTAATTAATATGCAATACATAACTGGGGGAAAGCAATCTATAAACCAAATAATGCCCTAAATGCTGTGTCCTCTCTTTTTAGGGGCAGGAAAACCTCCCATGTATGGAGACTACGAGGCTCAGAGGCACTGGCAGGAAATCACCTACAACTTACCCATCAGGCAGTGGTAGGTGCTGCTCACAAAGGGAGTTTGGGAGGAAATCCTGCCTGTATTTTTGCATTTTTTGCTTCCATGAGCTTTTTAAATGTGGGAATTCTGGAGTCTAGATTTAAGGGTAACGAGCTTCGTTTATACAGATCATACAAAACAGGAGAATTATTTTGAATATTTTTTTTTGTATTATTCTTAATATTCTTTAGAGTAAAAATTTAGTTTGTATATATCTGTGCTACAACTGAAATTGGAATATATTGGAATTCCAGCTAGGACAAAGGCTGTGTGTGTGGTGGAATTTTTCCCTGGCTGTCTGTTGGGGAACAGACTAATCTGACAAACTAGAGAATGAATTCCCTTGTGTTCTGTAAACACATGTGAACTCTCCAGCTGGCTCAGATCATCCTCTTGTTCCTATATTATCATTTTTGTCCTTTTATTTTCTGGGCTAGCCAAAGCCTGACTGGCAGAGTTGGGATAAGAGGTGTTAGATAATAATGGAGTTGGCAGCTCTGCCACTGCTACTCTGAATTCTCTCCTTAAAATTAGGAGTTAGAGCAGCCAATCTTCCCAGGGGCCAGGTGAGGCTCTGCTGCCAGGTGGGCACCTTGGGCTTGTGTTTGCTCTCTGCTTTTATAATTGATGGAATTTTATATTTATAATGGAAAGGGGGTTTTTTTTGGGTTGGGTCTGCTTTGGGAATTGAATCTCTTAATACAGCAAAGTGGGTGTTTGGAAAAACACATCTTGGCTGATGTGCAAGGGATTTCATTCTAGAATTTAAATATTTTTGGTTTATATGATTCCTTAAAGTCTTGACATTATTTACTAAAGGCTGCTTTAGGAACATCCTTTCTTATTCTACTGTTAATTAAAACTCTGAAAGCTTCCTTACTAAATATTACTGGATATATATATAAGGGTTGTTCTTCTTTTTTTATTGAAAAATTTATGGAAGGTTGAAAAGGAAAAAATAAACCCCCCAAATTGGCAAGTTCCCTGAAAGTTGCAAACTGTGACATTCTGCATGAAGAATCTGCACTGCCTTGGCAGGAGCAATCTTGAATTGTAGGATAAGAGGCAGAGATGCAACTCAAAAGAAATATGATTTATCATCAGTTCAGAAGACACTTCAGGCAGCTCATAAAGAATTCAAGAAATATAATTTACTATAATAAATGTCAAAAACTGGCTGCATTTGAAGAGAGGAAGTGAAAAAGCCAAGAAGAGGTGGAAGAGGTGACTTTACTTTGACTGCTGCCACAGAAATCCTGACAGAATCCCAAATGGGAGAATCCTTTCCCTTCTTTCCTCCTGGGTTTGGAGGTAGAACCAGGAGTTTCCCTCTCCACTGAAGTGAGATTTAGCAGCTTTTTTTGCAGCCACAAATATGTGAACTCTGCATCACTTTTGCTGTTATTTTGTTGCTTCAGACTTATTTAATGAGAAGTAAAATTAAGCAGGTCTAGATGTTGCCACCTTCTATTTTAGATTTGGAATACATTTAATATCCAGCCTTTCCCTTGAGTCAAAACTAAGCTGGAAATGTAGTCTTTAAATTGAATTTTATTTTTTATTTCTTTTTTTCCAGGTACTTCAATACAAGTGACAACAACCTGCTGTACTGGGGCCTCGATTACCCACCTCTCACTGCCTATCACAGTTTTGTGTGTGCTTACATGTAAGTTCAGTGTTTTAAATCCTGTGGTATATTTTTCTTTCTGGATATTCAGCTTTCCCTACAAGCTGGATCTGGGATGCCCAGGGAAAAGTGCTGTAGGAACAGGGGGAAAGCTCTTGTGTGTGCAGAGCCCAAGTGACATTTGATGAGTGGATATCATGTAAATAGAATTCTGTTATTGGAATACTTTTTCCACCAGGGCTTTGCTGATGTTGGAATGAGACTTATGGAATAAGAATGTGGGTTAAAGTGCACAGGCACAGCTATGTGGGGCATCTATGTGAACTGTAAATGGTTTCTATTTAATACTTAAGCATGAAAGGTATTTACAATTGTTTTTTTTTAAAGTCCCTGGACCCAGACTGGAGGTGGTTATCTTCTCCTAATAAATATTGTATTCCATTTTTCCTGTTTCCAAAGGTTATTTTTTTTTAATTGTGAACCAGTCTATAGTGTAAACTGATCTAGTGGTGAGGAAAACCTTTCATTGATCACTATTGCTCTCTGAAATATTCCTTCTCATTCATCTTAATTCTTGGAATCTGCTCCTGTGTGTGTCATCTTTATTGCTGCAAGGAGTGTAAAGGGAGATGAGAACTGTCTGCATTTTGATGTGCCTGTACTTTGTTTTACAGTGCAAAGTTAATAAATCCTGATTGGGTTGCCCTGCACTCCTCTCGGGGCTATGAGAGCCAGCCCCATAAGTTATTTATGCGTACAACAGGTAGGGAGATTCTGGTTCCTTGGGATCATCCTGCACGTTTGTCTTGCTTACTAATTCAGCATGTTTAATATGCAGCTTCTCTTTCTTCACTGGTTTATTCTCAGCTTTTTAAATTGCAGTCCATTTCTGAGCCAAATTCCTGCTTTTGATTTCCTCTTCTGCCATCATTTGTGAAGCTGATAAATATTAAATGTAGAAACAAGTTTTCAACCCAATTAATTAATTACAAACTCTATAACACAACTACTCTTTGTAGCATAGACCCACTTTTTAATTATGAAAATATTCTTATTTTCCCATCTGTTCTGATAAACAGCCTTTTTATTTTTAGCTTTACTTGTTTTTTTATTGTAGAATTATTTTACATGTAGCCTGGCATTTACTGACTTAACCTCTGGAGGTATCAGAGATCTTTATTAGGAGCTGATCTCAAAGGCAGAGATATTTGATATTATTACTGTGAGCAAAAAGGGAAAAAAAAATTTTACTAAACTTGTCTTACACCATTTGATTATTTTGAACTGCAAACAAAAGCAGGAGGAGATTTGTACCATAATTTAGTAGCTGCAGCAGTAGGACAGGAAACAATGTGGCAAATGAACTCTTGTTCTCTTGTTTCTTGTTACTGTTTTCTTTCATTTGAAATGTCTTTTGCTCCTTCTAACACAAAATGCTTTCTGATTGCCACAGCAGAATTTGTTGTTCATCAAAAGCTTTTCTGTACTTCACAAACCTCTCAGTCTGCTCTCTGGTAATTGATTGAATTGAAAAAAAATAAAAATCACTAGCATTTAATTACCCTTGAAATGGACTTTATTAATTTTGAAATCAACTCACTTGACACAACACTGATGGATCTGGAGAGCTGATAAACACTTTTTAATAGGAGCCATTAGAAGAGTGCATTAAAATAATTCAGGATTGGTCAATGGCACTTTTATTTTAAGCATCAGTGTATTTGTTTTACTAACACCTTGGGTATATTTGTTTAGTTGGGGTTTAAGCTGGCCAAGCAATGCCAATGAAATATTTAAACACCTCCTTTCCCTCTTGGAGCACTGCACATTTGCTGGAAGTGGTTTGTAGGAATAATCTGAGGTTTTCCTTGAGTTTTTAAGACAACTCGAGCAGAATTCACCTGCTGGCCATGCCCTGGGCAGGGGAACCTTCTCCCCTGTGACAAATCCTTGCTGTGGGCAGGTGATCAAAGCCCAATCCCTGCTTCCCTGGTCACTCAGGCAGAGCCTGGGCTGATCTGGAGGCTGTGCCACAACCTGGCTGCAGCCTGGCTCATTTCCTGGGGCCTGCCCAAATGCCTGCCCTGCCTGTGGCATGTCAGGAACTAGAGAGTGACTGAGGCTGTGCCAGCAGCCAGGACAGCTGAACACGTGGAAGCAGCAGCTTTGGGACATCAGAAATGAGCCTTAGAAACATTAACAAGATCAAATTCTGTAGACCTGGTTCTTTTTTCTCCTTTGAAGTGGAACTGCCCGGTTTATTTCTGATATTTTGATGTTTATTTGCCTGTGTCATTTTTTTCTTGCCTCCTCCTTGTGGGAGGTTTCTAATGGAAAGTTAATCTTTATTTTTCAGTGTTTGTTGCTGATTTGCTGGTTTATATCCCTGCAGTTATTTTATATTGCTTTTCTTTGAAAGAAACATCTGCTAAAAAAAAGGCAAGTACCTGGTGTGTGTAAATTAAACAGAGAAAACACTGTTAGAACAGAGCAGAAATGTAACACTGAATTAATTAACACCTAAAACACCCTGATGGCTTCCATGTAAAACTGATGACAACCACTATAGCTCATATTATAGGCTTTTCACGGAAATACATTAAAAAAGCCTTTATTTTATCTGATAGCAATTATTTTAATGCTCTTAATAACAAGATTTTCCATGAAGTTAGTACTTGAATTGTTAAGGAAAAAAAAAAGATTTGTGGTGTGGCAGGGGGCCATTTGGGAACTGCTTTGTCTAGAACAGTCCTTACAGTAGATTTTGGAATAAAAATCTCCTGATTTTTGGAGTGGTTTGAGATAGGTGTAGGTGATCCTTGAGCTATTGTTAAGGGCAGGCAATATTCAATATTTTCTCATTTATGGCAAATATTTATCCTTTTTTATACATCAAAATATTCCTGACAGATGATTACTCATAGAGAATAAGATTCCTTTGTATAAGATGCACCATGCAGGGGCACATTTTTGTACTGGAGGAGGAGAAGTTCTCTAATGTCTCATTTTGGACTAATTATTCTTCCCCTCTCTTTTTTGCTCCTTCCTGCCAGGTTTCCAGTGCTCTCTGCATCCTGCTTTACCCTGGCCTGATCCTTATCGACCATGGGCACTTCCAGTATCCTTGTGAATTCCTGCTCCTGGAAGTGCTCCTTAGCACCTGGGAGCTGGGCACGGGGTGACTTCTGTGTTCTTCCCACCCCAAACACAGATATCAAAGGAAACTGCAAGTCTGAGACTTATTAGAGAAAAAAAAAATTATTGATATTGGCAGAAATCAATGCCAACATGAACCTCATTCTCATGTCCCTGTCAGTCACGGCTTGTGGCAGCGAGGGATGGGCTGTGCTCCGTGATTTGTGTGTGCAGGGGAATCCCCTTAGAGCTTCTGGGGCTGCAGAGCAGTGGCAGGTGGGGCTGTGTGAAATGCACGGCTCTGGAAAAGCTCCCCTTGTGCCTTGGCTGCTCAGCTCCGGCCTGGCTGCTCCACAGGGCTGCTGGGTTTGTTAGGAACAACGCTGGGCTTGTCCTGGTTCTGTACAGGAGCAGGCAATGCTCTGTTCACTCCTGTGAGGCAGGGATGTCCTGCAGGTTTCTGTGCCAGCCCTGCCACCCTCTGAGCAGCTCCAGCCAGTCAGAGATTTGTCTCCCTGAGCTGCTGCACCTCTGCAGCATCAGAGCCTCTGCGTGTGAGTTTGCTGATGTGAAATCAATGAGGTGTCAAATACAGCTGGTGGTGTGGAGTGGGAAATGTGAGTGGGCTGAGGGCTCCGTGGGCAAGCTGCATGTGTTGTCACAGCTGCTTAGGCTGACAGAGGGAAAACAAAATATTGTGACATTTCTGACAATACAGGAAATACAAGGGACTGTTTACAAGGGATGGAGTGATGGGACAGGAGGGAATGGCTTCCCACTGCCAGAGGGTGGGTCTGGATTGGAGATTAGGGAGAAATTCCTCCTGGGAGGGTGGGCAGGCCCTGGCACAGGGTGCCCAGAGCAGCTGTGGCTGCCCCTGGAGCCCTGGCAGTGCCCAAGGCCAGGCTGGAGCACCCTGGGACAGTGGGAGTGTCCCTGCCATGGCAGGGATGGCACTGGGTGGCCTTTAAGCTCCCTTCCAATTCAAACCATTCCGGTATCCTGTGTCTATTGGTTTAAGCTTTTCAAAAAACAAGCAAAAACCCCAAAGCTAATACTTTGTTGCAGTTTAATAGTAAGTGTAGCTTAGTCTCTTCAAAATCTCCTGAGCTTGGGAAGCTCTTTTCAGAGTGACAAGGCAGTAACATTGTTTTTAGCAACTATTACTCATTGTTTGGGCAGGAGTAGCAGCTCAGGGAACTCGTCATGGATGAGGGTGCCTTGTGTGTGGAACAGAATCACAAACCCCTCAGAAGTCCTTGAACTAAATTACACATAATTTAAACACTGACATATTTGAATATTCTGCATGTGTCTTGTGGGAGCTTTATCATTCCTCATGTAAATACCAAGAAAATGTTGCTTGTTGCATAGAATTGTCACTGCCACCAAAAGCTGGCTTGGCTGAGCACACATTACATGTGTAATTAACACACAGAATTTGCCCTCAGATTTGCCTGAGCAAGCTTTGACTCAAACTTTGGAAATATAAAAATGACACTTTCAATGGAAATAATTTCTTTATCTCTAGGGGCAACACAGTCACAACTGGCAACGTGTTCTTAACAACTAACTTGACAAAACTCATTTTACAAATTATTTCTGCTTTCCCTCAGGGCATTAACTGCTGCCTTCCAGAAGTGAGATGTGTATCTTGTCCTTGACATACAAAACCATATACAACTCAGTGAGCCTTGGCCTGGCCTTGTGGGCTGTGCTCTGTCTGTCCCATGACTGGGACCTCCTGGGCTCCGTGGCCTTTTGCTTGGCCTTAAATTATAAACAAATGGAGCTCTACCATTCCCTGCCCTTTTTCTGCTATTTACTTGGAAAGTGCTTCAAGAAGGGCCTGAAAGGAAAGGGGTGAGTGGCTTTCAAGTGTTTTACCTTCCTCAGGAGTCAGCCTGGCACGGGAATGGCACTGTCCTTGTGTGCAGTGGGCATGGCTGGGTTTGTTCCTGTGGGGTGTGCTGCAGCCCTGCAGGGTCACTCCTGTGGGGTGTGCTGCAGCCCTGCAGGGTCACTCCTGTGGGGTGTGCTGCAGCCCTGCAGGGTCACTCCTGTGGGGTGTGCTGCAGCCCTGCAGGGTCACTCCTGTGGGGTGTGCTGCAGCCCTGCAGGGTCACTCCTGTGGGGTGTGCTGCAGCCCTGCAGGGTCACTCCTGTGGG